>VURO01022479.1:0-22810 GCA_015108175.1 Pelvicachromis taeniatus
CTGTTACTAACAGTACTAACTGTTAACAGTACTAACAGTACTAACTACTAACAATACTAACTACTAGTTAGTACTGTTATACTTTTTAAAAAAATAACAAAGTTTTTATGGTAAGTTCTGAACATGGAATATTCGTTCAGTGCATATGCAGATATGCGCCGTGGAAACGAATGCGCCGTGGAAACGAATGCACCATGGAAACGAATGTTCCATGTTCGAAACTTTGACGAATGCCCATTGACTTTCATTACAAAAAATACGTGCATGTCACAAACATGGAAAAGCATTTCAGTTTCAGCTTTTAAGCATTCACACAGCATTTTCCCTCGGAAATGCACATTTCTCTAGTTATATGGTATCATTAATAATTAATGATATTCATCTATGTAAAGACACTGATTATGGCAACTATTTCCATGGAGACCAGCTAGCGCTGATCTAATATTTAATAATAAACATTTTTTATATATTATCTCTAAAAGATTGACACCAATGCAACTGGGATTTTAAAAAATAGCAACAAAAAATAAAAATAGATGCAGCTTACTGGTAAGTTGCTATAGTGAGCTACTTTTGAACAGGTCCGTGGGCTCCATGTTGGTGACCCCTGGTTTAGGGTCTGGCTGCAAGTTTGTTAACCTTCTTTCTGGAGACAGGATCTGACCGACTTTGTAAGGTAGTGTGTGAGTCCTTACACATGTGTTGTTTTTTTTTTTCCCCAGGCTGAAAAGAAGTTGCAGATTCAGAAACGTCAATGGTTACGCTCCGAGAGCCTGCACAGAGGACTGCAGGAGATGATCCAGAACCACTGTGTCAGGAAGCACCATGCCACTGTACCCCCTGACCAGAACATGGTACATTTCACTTCTTTACACAGTTCAAAAATGCAGAAACAGCTATCAGTGAGCTATGGACAGGTTAACCAGCATTCTTTGTTTGTTCTTTGTCAAACTTTGAGCACATATTCACTTCACTGTACAGATTAAATTAATTCATTGAATTAATTTTTATGGATAAATACTCACTCTATATTTATCATATTGAGTTTTTAATTGAGTAGGAGACTCTTACTGATGATGATCTTTAAAAAATACATATAACAAGCAAATAATGTGCTTTTGTTCCTGTGTAGTTCTATGAGACGATGGAGAAGTGCCTACTGGTGGCTCAGTGTGTCAGGCAGCTGGATCCCAGTAACACAACAAACCAGGAGCAGCCGTCGGTCCTGGGCCTGACCCCCCAGCTTGTGATGGAGCTCATGCCTTCCGAGAAGGTGAATCATAAAATCCATAAAATCTGTTTGCGATGTGTTGTATCTGTTTAGCTTAAACTGATAAAAACATGCACACCACCAGACCTGTTTTGGAAACCGTTTTTAATTTTCGTTTACTTCATTTTTTTGATAATGTATTCAAACTGCAAACACTTGCCTCATGCCCACGCTGCATTTTCTTTGCTAGAATGTACAAAGAATGAAACAGGGTCTACCAAGACAGCTGGAGAAACATCTCAAAGAAAAGTGTCTGAGTCTTCTCTCTTACTATCAGCCTGAATGGGGTACAGCAGCTAAAAACACGTTCGCCACATCACTTCATACCATGTCATTGTGTTTGCTTGACACGATGACTAAGCTGCTGTTTTGTGACCTCTTCTAGAGAATGAGAGCGAGGGTCTGAAGATGAGCAAGCTGTCTTATCTGTCAGCACAGCTGGACAAAGAGAAGAAAAGAGCAGAAAGTCTGAAGGAGATGTGCAGGGAAAACACGGTTCTTCTGCAGAGACAGACTGAGCTCTACCTCACAGTAAGCACTGCTGGGAATGCTTTTAGTGGGGGTATTGATCTGGACTCACAAAAGTACAACGGGCCAATCTAGCCCATGCAGTTCTATGTTCTGTGTTCACTGTAACGCTCTTATCTTGGTCCTGTATTTATTTATAATTTTATTAATGAATACCAGTATAGTGAATTTCTATTCTTAGATTTTTGTTTTAATGCATGCTCAATGACTGAAACTAGCACCACTGAAGGAACAATGGGCTGGGAGATCAAACTTTGAGCACATGCATAAAACCTCCCAACCCATTGTTCCCACAGTGGTGCTGGTTTCAGCCATTATGCAAATGTACTGTTTATAAGGTTTTGGAAACCTGCAGTCAGCTTAGACTGAAGAAGTCACTTGGATGAGTGACGATGTGAGAATGAAAACGCTACTTCCAGATGAATAGAATCAACTTTTTGGTATTCTTAGATTTAATTTTGCTACATTTTATTTTATTTCTCAGTGAGAAATAAAATAAAATGTAGCAAAATTTAATGTGAGAAATTCTCAAATTAAAGTTTTACTACAAAGTTAAGAAAAAAAAGCAAGTTTTATGCCTTTGAGTGAGGGATTCAGCTCATCACATGAACACTGACAGTGGATTAGCAGACACCTGAAGCCAAAGTAATTGTATCTTATTAGAAGTGGAAAAAGCTGGATCCATGAATCCTGCTACTTAGATTTTCTGCACACTGCATCAAAAACATCAAAATGCTCATCCTGACTTGAAGATTGGAAGTGGTTGTTATCCTGAGACCAACATTTATAAGGTATCCTTGAGGAAAAACTGCTGCAGCCATTCATTGTTACCTAATAAACTGTTTTTATTAAAAGGGGATACAACAAAGCAGAGCTTAAACATTAAGACCAGCTGAAAAGTTTTTAAACTGACTTATTAGTTTATATTAGGCTAGTTCTGCTTTTTTATTCTGATGATATTAAAATGTATTGCAAAGTCCTAATATGAACCACTCGCCGCACAGCAGCCACCTTGGTAATACCTCTGGACTCTAATTTGGGTAGTTATTTTAAACTATTATATAAACTTAAACTGCAATTAGATTTGATAAAATATGGTTTTAAAATGTTCTCGCCAGAAAGCCATAAACATGGGGCACGAGTAGTAATAAGCTAGCTTGCAAGCCACAAAGTCAGTGCAAACATGAACTGGTCGAGGCAGTTTTTATCCCTGGCAGTATTGCGCTAATGTTGTTCTTGGGGCAACAACCACTTGGGGCGGATATGCTTCGGGGAAATGTACTCGTCACATTAAGCTGCATGAAATGTGTAAATGTGTTCTGTTTGCATTGTCACTGTTTGCTCTTTTCATACACAGGAGCTGACAAAGTGCATTCAGCTTCTCCAGTCTTTCATCTTAAACCACAGGCTGAACATCCAGACAGATCTGGACAGGAAGAAATTGGATTACTTTGAAGGCAAATGTGAATTAGTCTTGCAGAAGATAAAGTAAGCCGTTTTCAGTGCTTCAGTACATCAGACTTGGTTTCTGTATAAGGCCATTTGCATTACTCTAACGCTCTGGTAAATCAGATAGGTGGATTGCATTTGGTGCTATGAATGTTTTAAGCCAGTGCTGATAGTCTTCCAGTAGTGACTTAGTCAAAAATAAGATGCATAAACTATACACACATTCCTGTTTTTCATGTTCATTTTTAAAGAGCGGAGATGGTGGAAATCCAGCTGGATACATACACACCTGACTCAATATCTGCTCACAGAAAAATAAGGCAAGGCTAAAATTCTTCTAACTGACTGATCCGTTTGTCCAAACCTAACCATCTCGTTGCATCTCATTTTCAGGGAGATGCTGGAGTCTGAGCTGAAGGCATGTAAAGCGGAGAAGCAGTCTGTCGAGTTAAAGCTGGCCTCCTTCGAGATCTTGGGCAAAGAGTTTGAGGCGCTGGCCGAGGAGTACTGCAGACTACGGCAGGAGATAGAGATGAAGAACTGGGCACTGAAGGAATTCACCCAGTACAATGACTAAGTGAAGGCCGTATCTGATGCTGACACACACCAGCCTTGCCCTCATCCCGCTCTGGAATTCCACAGAATGACATGCTGGCTTTTAATTGTCGAACACAAACTGTGGGCCTTTAGCCTGCAGTAACTTTAGTAACAGCAGCTGCAGCGCCCTTTGACATCATCCACGAGCTGTCCATGGATTCAGAAGGACACGTGTGTCTGGATTAATTATTGATACTTTGCTGAGAACATCCCAATGAGGGCATGAATATGAATTTGTGACAACAGGGTGCAAAATTGTAGTTTCTTTCTTACCCTGCAATCGTAAAGAATTCTTCAAAAAATTCCAGATCCACATTAAGTCGACTCTGAAAGCTTAGCTGGACAAAAATGTTTGCATGACCTCCACATGTTTGTGAGCAACAAAGAGATTAAAAAGGCTTCATTTGTATTCATTTAAATAAGTTGCACTGTCACAATAAACTTAAAATATCTGCAATGTGGCAACATTAACATTCTGAATTGCTTTCTAATATTATTATTATTAGTGGAAATTCATACATCTATATGGACACTGAAAAGTGTGTCTGCGTCGTAGATGGCAGAGCCATCAGTGGAGCATTTGTTCGGTGCCTTGGTCCAACATTGTCTGGAGATAAAGGTCTTCATTTAACAGTTTATGTAACGTTATGTAATATACATTTTGGGAGGAATTAATTTCACTTATTAAAGTTACTAACAGCCTGTGTTCATATAATTGTGTTTCTTTGAGCTAATGGTTTCTTCCACTGCAGGTCCTCACAAGCACACAGCATCCTTTCACACATTCTGGCAGTTCATTTGATCCCAAATGAAATATAAACGTCAGCACGAGAAAACTGAAGTGCATGCGGTGGGACGTTAACATGAGTGTGAGTCAGCTGTTTGTACCTCTTAAACGATGCCCCTGACAAAGTTACCTTATATTATAATGAAAAGAAAAACGAAGACTGTAAGTGAAACAAGCGCTCACTACTAAACTGAACATGAAAACACAAAAATGAACCGCTGCAGACTACAGGTGGGACTTCGTCTGCTGCAGTTTCTAAAATAGTCCACAAGGTGGCAGTATACTGTTAACTTTACCCGGAGCCAGCTATTGCGCTACGTTTATTTTCTCCTGAAAGGATGCGATTCGGTAACTGATAAACCAGATGTTTTACATCTTAGGAACAACGTTTAAGAATTCAAAACATCAAATGAGCCAAATTCCGGTGTGCTAATACTTCAGATGTCATAAGACTCGCTCTAATAAGTATTTATAAAGGGGACATACTTCATTTATACGCGCAGATCAAACCATGGCCGTAACAACTCTTTGATTGGCTGGAGAGGATATTTTTTGGGCTCTTACCCCCACGTTATACCAAAACCAACGCAGAATCCCACATTGTGTGTGTATGTGTTTATATGTGTTTGAAGGGAAAACGGTATTGTTTCAGTCTTCTATAAAAACACAAAGAAAAACTACTCAACTATCAGAACTTCATCCTTTGGCCTTTGCACACAGTACAGTAATTGATAACACCACCGAAGTTTAAAGTCATCCTGCTCTCTTCTCTCCTTCCTGCCTTTTCTGAGCACCACTTTTTTTTCTGACCTGATAAGCATCATTGACAAAAGCAAAACTTGTTGCACAGTCGATAGCTGGTAGAGCTGAGTTATGAGATGAATTATTATCAATGTGAAAATAATGACCAATAAATCACTGTGATATTTAATTTCCGCAATAAATAGTTAACACAACAAAACGCTCCGTTAAGCTCCTCATGTATTTCGAAACTGCTTTTGTTTTGTATTTTTGTTTTCGGAGAGATGGAATGTAAATGTGTGAGTGTGTCTGTAAAGCACTTTGCGTTAACTTCTGTTGTTTAAATGTGCCAGTGGCGCCCCATATATGACAGTAAACATTATTATTTTAAAAAATGAGTGGGCTGCATACTGAACTTTGTGGACAGAAGCAAAGTATTGGTATCAGTACTATGTGGTTCTATCGATATCTGAATTATTGTTCAGTCCACCTCTAATAGCGGGTATAAGGACAGTATGGCCAATTCATTTTTGAATGAGATTATTTGACCATGAAACTTTATTAAATCTCGTTTTTTCTGGTATTTTATTTATGGACTTCTACTTATCCTAGTTAGTGTAAATTTCAGGCTTTTTTTCAAGAATAAGTAGTACCTAAAAAGCCCACGTGGGACGCTAAAAATTTTTTAATCAACTCTCCAAATGTGAGCTGTGTTTACAGTCCTTGTATGTGGACGTGTTGTCATCTTACACTGACGATCTTTGAATCTGCTCTCCGCTGGCGCGGGAGAAACGGAAGTCGGTCCGAGTGAAGCATCTCACGCTGTCGCCCCTCTTTGGTCTCCTTCCAACATCATCAGCAGCATCGGTGGCAGCACCACCACGGCCCCGCCTCGCGACGTGAACCGCTGGCTGGTTCACCTCCAGCAACGACTCACATCTGGCTGTCAGGAAACAGCGCTGCTGCCGCTCCGTCCGGTACCGCGGCATGCTCATATCCACACCGGGCTCAGAAGAAGAAGAGGAAGAGGATTTTTATTTATCTAAAAGGGGAGCGAAATGTCTGAGGTGCGAAAATTCACAAAGAGGCTGAGCAAACCCGGGACGGCCGCGGAAGTCAGACAGAGCGTGTCGGAGGCTGTGAGGACCACCGTGGACCTTGTGGTGAGCTGAGCTTTTTAAAGACTGGCTGTGAACCGGTCATTTTAGCAGCCAGGGATAATGTAACTCACCCCCCACCCCCCTCCACTCTGCCCTCCTCGAGGAGGATTATACGGGCTAGTCCTGTTTCTAGGTGGCTGCTCTTCTTCCTGGACTCTTGTGTCTGTTTTGTGAGTTTTTGCGCTCTGACCGTGTCCTCACTGTTACATCTTTTTGTAAAGTCCTGGTGTGTCTATATTACTGGCCGTGCTACAACCTGACCAAATGCTTAAACCAGGGTCACTGTGGGAGCAGGTATATGCTGTAAATTCACCCCACACGTTGGCTTGGTTTTTCTTCATTTAAAAAAAAAAAAAAAAATACAAATAAAATCACACTGTCCTCCAGAACACACGCGTTCTCAGCCCTGTGCGGCTCCTTTTGTGTGCTGGCGGATGAAGAGCAGTGCCAGTTGGACAGCTGCAGCAGCATGGCTTCCCTGTCCTTGCCTTGGAGCAGTGTGTGTGTGTCTGTCTGTGTGAGTGCTCGCCTCTATTTCTGCTGCTGCTCACATTGTGCATAGAGAAGCCTGTCCCTGCTTTTGCCTTTATCACATTTGTCTCGATGGTTGTGCAAAGCAAAAGGTCTTCTTTAAATGATCGTGTGTGCTGGTGGCTGTCAGTGGCTTGGACTGCAATAATGAGCAGGGATTAGGCGCAGTGGCTTGAAATGAACAGCGTTTACTATCCTGCTGATGCAGCATTTGTGTGTCATGATGAATGATTGATTTTCATATCAGTGAATCAAGGCGAGACATTTCTCTTGAAGTTTAACCACAGTGATGTCAGCGTACATCAACGCTTGCCTAATGATGTCTTGTTTTTTTTCTTCTTCTTGTAACCAAATGCATCTGCTAACTCATCCGCTTTGTATTTGTGTGACTGCAGCTTCAGACGCTCTCTTGCATCTTTGGCTTTTTAGTTCTGGATTAGTTTGGATAAGAGATAAACGCTTGTTCTCCTGGTGATCAGTCTTATGATGCTCATCTTGAGTTGTGTGACGTAAGGCGTTTCCAAGTGGGACCCTGTGATAAGGCTCTGATTGTTTTTCTTTTTACAGAGGTGAGAGTGTTGTGTGGCCTTGTGCGATATGTGTACTGCTTCCTGTTTTAAGGTTGGGCTGCAGCTGAGAACAAATGCTGTTTTGTGGAGGGTGCATGGCCTGTGCTAATTTCACATGGGGATTCCCTTGGGCATGCTGTGACCAATGCATCCTCTGTGACTGTGTCTGCGGGTTCATTCTTAGCTTAGTCTCAGCAGAGTTGGTGCTGTTAGAAGAGGACTCTACTTCTGGGCCTGAACGGGAAAAGAAGAGCCATCTTATCAGTTTCTAAGGAGAATGTCGAATAAAACTTGAAGTTGAGCAATGATACCCATTACAGGCTTCATATTTGTATTCTTGCCAGAGTAGCCTTTTATAATTCATTTCAAATAATCAGTATTTATGCTGGGTCATAGCTTTCTGCTAATTTCTTTAAGTAGTCTTCAGGAATAGTTCTCCAAACTTCTTGAAGAACATTCAAAGCTCTTCTGTGGTTGTTGGCTGCCTTTTGGTCCTGTCGAAACACTGCTACAGTTATGTTGAGGTCTGGGCGCTGGGGAAGTGCATCCATGACTTACAGTGTTATTTTGTGTGATGGTATTGCATGGTGGATTAAAATTTGGCGGTTCTTTTCGGAGTCTTTTTGGACTCGCTATTGGATTCCTCTCCTGACATCGTCCGGCTTTTTCTCATCTCTTGAGAAGTTTTCACAGCTTGCTTGATTTTCCACCTTGTGTATTTGACATGCTCCAGCCTTTTCTCTCCATTTCCCTTCTTTAAAAAGTGGCTTCATGACAGTCAGTCTTCTATTGAGATCATTGCTGATGAGGTTTCAGCGAACAGTAGCTCAATAACTGAAGGCCCAGCTGTCCCATTTCAGGTCTTTGTTGGACTTCCTGTTTCTTAAGGACATGACATGATACTGGTCATCTGCTGTAAACAGCCTTTTAGTCCTGCTACTTTTTAGTTTATCCTCCACTTGTTCACTTTCCTTCAATTTTTTTAAGGACATATTGCAAACTATGTTGAAATAAGTTTTTGGCAAATAGGCTTTTAAGAATACCCGTGTTGGGATGGTCATACAGTTTAATGTTTTATATTTAATATTTTTCATAGACTCAGCAAAAGAAATGGGAACAAATTCTGTGTTTTTGTGACAGGTTGTAAGTTCCGACATTAAAATCGGTTCTTTGCTAAGTTGTCTGTTCAGACATCCCCTGGGTTAGGTACTTGTTTTATGCTTGAATGATTTATAGGTCAGTGTTAAGTGGCTTAACAAAACAACCAAAACAACCCTGAAAATGGTCAAGTACTGGATGAAAAATACGAGAAAAATCACCCAGTGTCCAAATCAAGACATTTATGGACCTTCAGAAAGCTTGGAGAACTATCGGGTTTAGACCAGTTTTAAAAAAAATAAATGCTACAGAATCTGGATCCTTGCACAGTATTATATATGACAGAAAACATAGAAAAACTAAAAGAAAACTGATGTGTTTTTTTTCTGGCCTTCGGCCAACTGTGTTTCATGGAAATTCCTATCAGAGATGTGTTAGTGGTTATTGGGCTTCCTGTTGTTCCTAGAAAGTCCTGCTATCAAATCCACAGTTGCATGTGTGTTTTGTTTTCTCTTATATTAAACTGCTTTGAACCAATTGGACAGTGATGGCGCACTGGTCCTAAAATTTAAATCGTGTGAGTACCGCTCTGTGTCGTGCCGGTGTCTCTGGTGTTTTTTAATCTGACTTGATAAACATGAGTCCTGCTGTGTGTTCTCAGGTAATCTGATAACAGGTACACCGTGATTTGTCATTTTAGAAAACAACCACGGGGAGTTGCTGGTATCTGTGGTGGGTCTGTGGGTCTGCCTTGTGGTGGGTCTGTGGATCTGCCTTTCATGCAAAAGTTTTCAGACCCGGAGGAGTCATAAACCCAGCCTCAGGGGGACGGAAGGTAGTGTGTCGCACATGTTGGTGCCAAGCCTGAATAAATGGGAGGGTTGCAATGGATGAAAAACAAATCCAATGTAAGGATCCATCTGCTGTAGTGACCCATTGGGGAAATAATGGATGAGTGGGAAGTAGCTTGAAAAAATGTGTGGAATTCAGCTTTTTAAATGTGGAAATGAAATATGTTTGGATTTTGGACTAGTCGCTCAGGAAGCCATCGATATATTGGCAGAATGTTGGCTTTGGCAGGTATCGGCGTTGATGACTCATATCAGCGTTTCTACAAAACAACATAACATTTTCCAAAGTCAGTGGCCAATATTTATCTGTCCTAAAAAGAGATATTTGATTGGTCAAGTAATTGAAAATTAATAACTGAACATTATGAACAGCTGCCTTTCCAGTGAGTCTCTCATCCTGTGGATGGATCCCATCCTAAGGGTCTTGGACTGCATCTGATGGTAGTTCCAATAGGAGCATTGCTGCATATCCGCTAGCTCCCCAAGGACTACAGTTTAGAGCAGTCCGCCGGCTCCCAGCAGATCTCGAGAGCAAAAGAAGGAATTTCATTGCCAGCTGGCAATTAGCCTCCATTTGACTGCAGGGTGATAGACTCTGTGGGAAAGTGGCTAAATGATACAGAGCACTGCCACAAAAGCCGTCAGACTGGAGAACCAGTCATAAGGGAAAACATAAAGTGGGAAGTGTTGGGGCTAGCTGATAAAGCGAGCAATTGTCTTATAGTAAATCGAATGTGGATGGTGATTTTTCAGGTGGCTGAAAAAGGAGAAAAAAAATCACTAAAATTTGTTGCCAATTATACTCGTCCAAGTTTAGTCTTTGGCGAGTTTTTATGTGTGGGAAACGAATTGGTACTAGTAAGGGAGCTAATTTGGTATTTTGAATATAGTTTTGTTATAACCAGGGTATCTAAATAAAACAAGATGCCTGAGTGCATCTTGTTTATGTGGATCATTGTCAGATATTCTGCAGACAATCTATATAAATTTATAAATAAATAGATAAAGACACAGGTGTAACTAAGAATAGATATACTTTTATTAATCTTAAGTAAAGATTAAAGAAGTACTCCTATGTGAAGACGATGGAGCTTGTTTTTCTTATTTAATAGAAAAGTGACATGTCCAAGACAGATGCATGGCTAAGCTGAAATGTTGTGTTTGCAGGTGGGAGTGTTTTTTTGTTTGTTTCTTTTTTAAACGGACATCAAGTAAGAGAAAGATTAAGGAGACGTGCTATCGGCTCCATATGTCTGTGAGTCTCAATTACACAAAGATTGGAGCACTTAGTGGGGTCAGCTGTGGGACAGTGGAGCTGCTTTATGCTGTATGTGACTCTAATGTCAGTGTGTATATACTGTGTAAGCTCCCCTCTTAAAAGTAATGAAATCCACTCGGTCACGTTGGAGTCGCGAGTGCCTTACATCTGCAGAACCATAATGGGATGCAGACATCTGGAAATGCATGCTGGCCAACACCATCATCATCATCATCGTCGTCCTATGGAGGCGGGCTGGGAGTTTTGTTTTGTACTCATTGAATGTAGTGTTCTCCAGCCAGACTGATAGCTGAGAGAAGCGAGTGCGTGACATAATTGGAGGTGGCGACAGTTTAGATGGGAAAGAGCCTCGACTGCTTTCAAGCTACACCCAAGTGTTGCGCTACATCCCTTTGATTGTTTTCGGCTCGCTTTGTGCCTCTCTGTTTCTCAATCAGTGACACCGCCTGTCGCTGTGAAGCTTCTTCAGCAAAAGCAGAACTTGCTGCTTCACAACTTGCTTCCTCTTACTCCCTCCTTCTGTCTGTAACGTGATCGCTGTCGCAGTGGAGGCAGTGCGCGCTGCCGAGCCTGTCACCTCTGACTTGTAGCGCTGCGGTTCAGGCTTGTTGCACATGACAGGAAGCAGAGCTGCTGTGTTGGGTGCAGGGGCGGCGCGCAGCCATATGTAATGGTTTTACCAGACCTGTAGGTGTTGTTTTGCTGCTGCTGGGTCTGCATGTAAAACGATAGCACGGATGCTACGTAGCAGCACAAATAGGAAAATACTTAAATCCACATAGCACAAGTACCATTAGGCTCAGGAAGTTTTTATTTAAATTAGTGGTTTAAAAAATGCGAGACACAGGGTTTGTGTGGACTGCCAAGAAAGTCAGGCTCTGGTGGAAAATTGTGAAGGAACATGTACATGTACCACACTTATTTCACAGGCTAAATTACTGGTTAGAGAACTTTTTGAAAAGGGAGAACTTTCTCTTCATTTATGGCTTATGCACAGATGCCACCATATTCAAGAAACTGAAACATGCACCCCTGCATGAAGATTTGGGGTTTGGGAGAGAAAGCATTTGTTTTATTTTTAAAATGAAATAAAACTGATCAAAAACAAAAAAATGGCAAAAATTGCCATGTTAAAACTCAAACTGACTGCGTTAGCACGTCTGAAATGATTTCTGTATAACTTTATTTGTGCAGCAAATTTGAAAACAGTTGCAAAGTGCTTCATGGTGTGAATAAAAGCCACCCGTTAAAGACAAAAAACATGCTCCAGAATACAGACACATAATCAACTGTAGGGTAACATACATGCTTGTATACACACAAATAGATGTAAACTGTGGCCCAAAAATAAGGGGGAAAAGATTAAGGTAAAGCAAACCTGTAAAAATCTGTTTTCAGCAGCAGTTTGAAACAAAACACATTCAGCCCGACAGGCCGAGGATCACATCTGGTTAAAAAGTAAGAGTGTGGAAGTGTTAGGAGAGCTGGATCAGATGATTTGTGAGGCTGGCTGCAGTGATAGAGTCTCAGTAGCGCTCATATATAAGCAGGAGCCTGTCCATGTAGCACTTTATATGTTAATAATAGGATTTTAAAGTGGATTCTGATTTAGCTAGTCGTTTGTCTGGTCTGTTTAGTTTCTGTAAAAATGAAGTTATCATTTGAGGGCCTGGAAGTCATCTATTACAAGCTAGAACTGTCTTCCTAAGTTTCTCCCACTTTTCCCTCTGTTTAGTTAGAGCTAGTCTGCAAAGGGAGCAGTAAACATATTTGGATGGATTTTCTGAGCTCAGCTCTTCAAACAAACATACAAGCAAAGCTCTTATTTTTTGCCTTTTCACTTTTCTTTAAAAACAAAAAACACTGCAAAGTGATCCAACACTTAACTGAACTGAACAAGCCTGCGCTTGTCTGAATCCAGTGTGCTTTCGAAAATTGTAATATGTCCAAAAATATCCAATACATCAGGAAGAAATTTGAAGAAATGATACAAAAAACAGCTGGCACTTTGGTTTTGAGCTTCAACTTTAAATATTTTACGCACTGTGAAAATACAGTCTAAACAGGGAGTGTATAGCAATATATGTGATGCTGCTGAAGAGATTCAAATTGAGCAAAATATGTTTTAAGGCTCTTTTCATCCAATCAAAAGGATGAACGCTATATTTGATCATAACGCTGGATTTTTTCCAAAAGTCTTAAACTTACGTGACAGCTTGGATTCAGCCAGAGTAATTGCACAGGTAAACAATCCTAATGATAGGCTTAACTTAAAGTGAAGAGAGAGGGGGCCAAGCAGCAGCCAAACTACTGCCTTTCTGTTGCAATAGAAGCACAAAGCTCTAATCTCAGCTACATGAATGGAAATATGACAGAGTGCAAGGTGGAAAATCGCTCAGTCATTCTCTCCCAGCTGCAAAGCTCAGTCAGCTCTTTACGGCTCCTTAGATTCCCCACTGTGTCAGCCCACTAAGCGTGTATCAGACTATGTAGCAGTGGCTCACTAATGGGGCACAGACGCTGATCAAATCCATATAGTCTGATTTCCTCCAAGCAGCGTGGTGTCGCTGAGCCAGAGGCTTGTCGGGCTAAGCTTTTCATCACTTTTCTCTCTGCTTAGCTCGAGCTTAAATTAGAACTTGGTTGGAATTAATTTTCAGTCCTTCCAAGTGGGCTAGATTTATACGTGAGATCACATCTTGACCCAGTTGTGGAAGGCTACAGTGAACAGAGGCTGCATGCCTCTTTAAGACACCATAGAAAGGCCCATTTGTAATCATCCACTTCTCTATGAAACTTAAAAGAGGAAGTCATGATAGTTTGTTGTGGTATTTGGTTGGACTTGCTTCTTTTTAGTTTCATTATGTCTCCGTCAAGCTTTATTAGACTTCATGAATCTATGAAGGTGTTGCCTTTGCTACCCTTTACCTGAGAGTGTATTTTCAGTTTCTTTCTTTCAGTTTCTTTCTTTCTTGTCTTTTGTTTTGTTTTGTTTTGTTTTTTTTTCCCCATCAGCCCACAGTTCTCCCAGCAGCTGTTTTCCTGCACTGTGACAGCCCTCTGAACTTTGTGGTTGTCTCTTGAATCTCTTGTGGCTCTGCTGTAACATGGGTGGTGAGGAGTTCCAAAGGTGAACACTTGTTAGCTGCTTTCAAACAGCAGGGGTGCGCTGGGCCCACCAGAACCACAGAGAAGACAAAAATAATTGGTACATGAGATCAAAGTGAAAAGAAAAAGAAAAAAAGTTTATTTGAAATGACACGTGTTGGTGTCCTTTCCATCTTCCCCCCTTCAGGAGCAGCCAAAGATCATTGAACCGCTCGACTATGAGGCTGTGGTGTTTCAGAGAAAGGCTCAGATCCACAGTGACCCCCACAGAGACCTGCTGCTCTGCCCTGTCGACGATGTCTCGGTGAGTTCACACCACCCTTCCTGCAGTGGCTCTTAGTGACGGCCACCAAATGACCACATGTCAGCAGTTTTCATAACAGGCTTAAACTGTTTTTTTTTTTTTATTATTTCTTCTGTAATCTGCAACAGTTGTTTATATTGTAATACATGGAATATAAGCTTTACATTTATAATATTGTCACGTGCTTAGTTGTTATTAGGCTCTTATTTTATTATCCTTAGCAGTTTATTTCTTCTTATCACTGATGGCTTGTTGCTAGCTAAACTTTAACTCTGTTTTGGGCCACACAAACACTCAAAACCATGTTACACCTTTAATATAGCAAAAATCTAAGAATAGTAAAACATTAATTACTGTTGTAGCGCTTTAAAAAGTAACGATTTGGACATTTAGGTCTTTGTAATGTGCATTAACATGACGCTAATGTTTTTTTCATCAAAGGTATTTAATGTATGAAGCTGTTTTCACAAACAACGATGCATTACTGTAGAAAACATACAGATTTTTGTTGCAGCGATTTGTTCGTGTTTGGAGAGTCACATTGATTTTTCAGTCTGTCCCCTCATTTTCTAAATATGTTTTACTACTAATTAGTTTTACACGTAAAATTACATAAAATCTACAAGACATTAGTTGTGTTTCGGCATTTCTGAACGCCACATGCTTGTTTCATATTGATCAACACATTCAACAACATATCTGCATTTAACATAATAAATTATTATTCTGTTAAATCATGTTTCATCATTGTTATTAAACAATGATGATGAGGCTACAAGTCTCATCATCATTGAGGCTAGCCTCAGACCCATGATGCTACAAATATATTGATTGAGGTCTAGAGTAACAGGTGGGAGCACTGTTGCTCAAATATTTGATCGCACACATTTTAATCCCACTATAAAACTATTTCAAGGGTTACAATAGTATTCTCCCAGAAGGTTAAAGTTAAAGGAAGTTCTCATTTGTAATATAAACTAGTGCAGGGCTGAATCCATCGCATATGCTGCCTCTGTCTTTGGCTCCGTCTATGGCCTGTGATTTATGGGTCTGTTACAAATGTGTTACGCTCAAAACACCTGTGCTGAAATTTCCACAGCAAACAGCCAAAATCAGCTGCTTATTCAGTCTGTCCAAGTCAAAGAGCTGTGAACTATCACTTTCCAAAGGACGTTTTCCCATCATTAATCACTGAACATCCTCAAAACGCTAAGCTCAGTTATTCACAGCTGAGTCCAGCTCTCACATACGTCCAGTCAGGTATTTATTGCTGTTGCTTCAGACACATGTGGTTTTGTTTTAGCGGTGCATCTGTTTGTGTCTACTCTTCTCCTTCATCCTGAGAGAATTTGTTTCTTTGTATGTCTGTCTTCTGTTTTCTCTCATTCTCTTTTCCCGTGATTGATGCTATGAGAACTATTTCCATCATGCATGTGAATTCACATGTGGCTCATTTTGTGTTTGCACACGTACAGGAGTCTCAGATCTCCCGGCAGAGGAGGACCATTGTTCCCTCTGTGCCCCAGAATGCTGAGCGGGAGGCTCGGAGTCTGTTTGCCAAAGAGGTACTACAGTTATTTTGCATTATATTATCATATATATATATTATTAATTAGAGTCAGTAAAGAACATGAATAAAAATGATAAACATAGCAGGCTGTTTCTTGATGATTTCACACCAGCCTGCATGATACTGACCCTGACGTGTTCACTGGGAGCTCATAAAGAAACGGGAGTACTCACCGTACAGTCGTAAACACGTGCTGCGCTGATGAAATACTGTATTAGCAATGAAAAACAGACTACTCTGGCATGATGCAGTCACACACTGCTGCTCTGCCAGGCTGTAAATCTGTGTTCATCTGCCAGCCCTCATGACTGCGATGTAGCATGGAAACAACTGTCATAGGGGTAGTTAAAACAGACCCTGGGCTTGCTCAGCATTTATTGAACAAAGATCCATTTAGATGGCTTGCGGGAGACTTTTTGCCTGCAGTTCTGTGCTGATTTTTTTTTTTTAAAGTCCACTTAAAAGCATCTTATGTTTTGCAGACTTGTATTTTGAGTTTATGAATAAATGATCGAGGTGGAATTGTCGTCCTAAAATCCTCCTCCATGATTTACAGTAATAAAAAATGGTCTGCTTAAGTCATTGCTGGTATGGCTTGCTTGTTCCATTTGACCGTATCTGCTGCTAATCCTTCCCTGTGTTCTGCAGTGCATTAGGATGTACAACACCGACTGGCACGTAATCAACTACAAATACGAGGCTTATTCTGGAGACTTCCGCATGTTGCCGAGGTAAGGAGCATGAGACAAGTACGACTGAAATAAACTGAAAATGTAGTTTGGAAAAATATACAGGTTAGATTAATGTAAAACAACCAGATGTGTAACGTGCAAAGGATTTCCTCAGCTGGATCCACGTGTTAGTGCAGCTCTGATGTTCAGCCAGATGTTCCTCCACACAGCAGGTGCAGTCCAGATGTAAGGAATTTATTTCCATGGTGATAAAGCTTACTGAGGAAATGACTTTATCACTTCAAGCATGAATTGGCGAATCCCTCAATTATGAGACGTATTTTTGAACATAGAATATACATGAAGGATGTTGTAATTTGATCTAGCATTACCAACAAGAAAGGCATAAAGAACCCAGTTATTAAAGTGACGTCGCTGCGCTCAGCAGAGAGGAAAAGGCCAGCTTCATCCATTCACCCTCTGCTTTGTGTTTTTCAAGCAAAGGCCTGAAGTCAGACAAACTGCCAGCTCATGTGTTTGAAATCGATGAAGACGCCAAAGACGAGGTGAGTAGAGCTGCCTGAGCGTGGTTAGATCACAGGCGTCGATCCGTACAGGAAGGATGAATGATCGGCTATTGACTCACTAGGCCCTTTACGGACACTTTGTGTCGTGTGCACATCCACAGCTTTTAGTGCTCTTCTATAAATCTCACTCAGAATTTCAAAGCCTTATACTCAGCTTGAGGATCCAGCGAAGCAGGTGTTACTGAATGCGGCCGGACTGAAGGCTGTCGTGCAGCCTTCATTCCGGCTGGTCGTGCGACCCCCCCCTCTTAGACTGACTGCAGGCCAGTGAAACCAGAAGCCTTATAATTCCTATAAATAGCTCTCATCGATCCTCCTTCCCTGCTCCCCTCAGGCCGGATGCAGTTAAACTTAGACAGAGGACATTTAACTGAAGGCAAAATAAACGCTGCTGCTCTGCTGGCTGCACAGGGAGAGCAGGAAGCGCAGCTCACTCTTCTGTTATTTTATCCATCATGCGTCCATGTGTTGATAAGATGATAAGAAAAGTAGCAACTTTATGCAGACCTCCCAGGAAATTGTTTCTCCTTCATTTAGCTCTTTACGGGGTAATCGCACTCTGTAGATGAGAATAGCAAGTATAGGAGAGCAGCAGCTGTCAGGAGGACGAAGAGAGGTGTGTGTTAGAGTGGATAGGAGACTTATCTCAATTTCAACACACACATAATCCACATGCTTCTACACCTCTACCCTTCTTGCTTGTCTTACATTGTTAATTAGATCTCTGCGTGTTGTATTCCTTCGAGTGGCCCAATGCATTACGCTTATGTGTGTATGAGCGTGATCACTAACAGATCGCTCCCTTGTCGTGAGTGTTTGTTTTCTGTGGTGGTGATGAACAGTCCCATGATATTTACTGGATGAGATGGAGATGTTACACTGACAGGACAAAGCCTGAATTGTGATGAACTGCTTTCTGGGAACCCAAAGAAATTCTCTCCATATGCTGATTTATGTTCATGCTTTTTCACTGACAAAGTTAATACAGCTCTGCTCTAATCAACAAACAGTTCTCACAACCACAGGAAAAAATATAATTATTTCTTCATGGCAGCAAATACTACAAACAATGTACAAGTACAGTGAATGTTTAATGTGCAAGGAGCATTAACGTGAATCAGCCGCAGTAATGAAATCCGTCTTTGCTAATTGCCAAGTGTTTGTGTTTGTGTGTCAGGACTCGGCATCGCTGTGCTCCCAGAGGGGAGGCATCTTGAAGCAGGGCTGGCTTCAGAAAGCCAACATCAACAGCAGCCTGTCTGTCTCCATGAGGGTGAGTCAGCAGCAGACCTCCTGTCTGTCATCACAGCATAACAGCAACAAGTGAAACAACACAAACATGTAGAGATCAGGATGTAGGTGCACGTGCCATTTGTAATGCTTGAGAAATGACACACCGCTATACGTGACTTTATCCTGTCACACCGTACTTCAAGAATCAACAATGTTCACGTCCCACCCAGCATAAAGCCTCACTTTCACAGTCCTGAGTAATCAGTCCACATCATTTCTTAAAGATCCCAAACTTTCCCAGTGAAGCACTTTACATTCATATATTGCTGAATCTTGAGCTTACCACATAATTTACCTCAAAATTGCTGTTACTGTGAACCGGTGGTACATGAATAAAGTTGAACTGAATTGAACTCAGAATGTTTTGACTGTCTATAGAATCGTGCAAAAGTTTAGCATGCAACATATGAGACGTATCGCCATGAGAGACATATAAACCCAATTCTGAAAACGTTGGGGTGGTATGTAAAATGTAACTAAAAACAGAATGTAATGATGTGGGAATCTCATGAATCTCTCATTTATGAACAGTGGAACACAGAGTTGGAAATAATTTATCTGAATTTAAGGAGCGGGACCGCACTTCGATACATGCCCATTCCAGTTCTCTGTCTATATACGCCCACCCTGGCACTACAGGCTGTTTGTTGTCTTTTTCATGTGCCACCCTCCCTCTCTTTTTCAATTCATTCACTTCTCATTAATACATGAGAAATACTGCATGAGAAATACTCTGAGGCTTTCCCAAAACCGCATCCTTAATTCATGCACAGGCCATCTGCCATTATCTACTAGAAGTGCTGTCTAACTTAAATGAGGATATGGTTTCGACTAGTGAGAGTATATCAAATGTTTGAACTGACAAGCTGTACCATTTTAAGAATAATATTAGCTCATTTGGAATTTGATAACAGTGACACATCTCCAAAATTTGGACAGGGCCAACAAAAGGCTGGTACTAAAAGAAACAGCTGTATAAGTTGCAGTATCCACTTTATCTGCCTTTCATTGTGGAATTTTAATTACATTAGCAAGGCAACACATGTCATAGTGTCATAGTTGTCAGATATGAGTCTCCCTGACTTGCTCTGGATTGCTGTGGATTGCAGGTGTTCAAGAGGAGGTACTTCTACCTGTCTCAGCTCCCCGATGGCTCCTACATCCTCAACTCTTATAAGGATGAGAAAAACTGCAAGGAAACCAAAGGATCCATCTACCTGGACTCCTGTATAGATGTCATCCAGGTATTCTCAGTACAATTAGGAATCCAGCAGCTTTTTTTTTCTGTTGGGACCATTTTGGTGTGCTTAATTAAACTCACTATGTTTATTTCCCTCATGCGCTCACTGTGAGTTTTCAGAAGTTGTATGAGCTCCCATCCTTGTCAAATTCAGCGTGCTTCTGTGTTTTGCCTTGGTGGCTTTTGGCTGCTTTAATTGGGCAGACCTGCTGCATTCCAGTGGCAGAAACGTCAGCTTCTAGCAGATTATGAAGAGCTGCTTCTGGCTCATGGCACAGGCTAGTACCTTGATTGCTCCTCAGGCACAGCTGACCTGCCTGAGAAAGCAGCCAGGAGGCTTTCAGTTTAATGAGCACGCTCAGAAAATGAATGGGGGAGTGAGGGAGCTCATTCTGGCTCATGGATTTAATGAGGAAGCTTGAGTTTAGCATGGAAATCAGGTTTTGTTTGGTCATTGCTAAATAGGATTAACTCTCAGTATGATTCTGAATTTAAGTTGAGATTCTTCTGATTACATTTGATTCCGTACGTTGTCTCACTCTTTGCTCTTATTTAGTTGTACCGAAGATTCTCTATTCTCATCAGATTCCACCTGTTAGTCAAAGATCAAGCAAAAATGATGTTTCTTCCTCAGAGTCCCAAGATGCGGCGGAATGGCTTCGAACTTAAGATGCAAGACCGCTACAGCCACTTCCTGGCTGCAGACAGTGAGGCAGAGATGGAGGAATGGGTGGCCACACTGAAACAGGCTCTGCAGAGCTGCACAGAGGCTGGCCAGGACAGGAGGAACGGTGCTGAGTCGCTGGACTGCGTCCTAGGTGAGCTGCTCTACCACACATTGAGCAGTTACATGTCCACATCATCATTCAGTCATTTATAGTCTTTTTGAAAGGTTTCTATAGTTTTATAGTCAGTTTACTTCTGATATTAATATGTTCAAACATTGATTTTGACCCCTAAGGTAATCTGTCACAGGTCACACATCACCCACACGGGCCTGTGATATTTTTTTCCATTGCTTTCCACGTTACAATTACACATATGCAATAAGCAGGCGCACTCCTTCAACTGTAGCTCCTGAGAGGATAACATGCTAGCATATCAGCTAACTGAGGAAGAATGCAGTTTGTGTATACGGGACTGATTTTAAAAATCTTGAGCCAGCGCTCACTTCTTCCAAGAACCGAAACATCCCTGTAATGTTTTTAAAGGAAACTTGAATAATGGTTCTCAAGACTTTTGAAAGGTCCTTCAAAGTCTTTCTTGGGCTGATTTGGCACTCAGTCCTGAACATTGTCAGAGGAGTATTTTTTTATTTTGCTGGCAGGCACAAAATTGTATTTTTGAACCAACAAGGTGATATCAAAAGAACTAATAGCCAAAAATGTGGCATGACATAATTTTGTGGAGGATAAAAGAAGTAGTAGCATTGAGTGAGGGAATCTTTATAGGGACTTGTGGTGTGCATGGTGTTATTGGTGAGCAGGCATTCATGTGGATTACATGTATTGACGTGTGGTTGTTGTCCTTTTCAATCAGATGATGACACAGCCAGCCAAGGTAAAGGCGAGAGCATGCTGGAGAACTCGGGGAGGAGCTTGCACACCGAACTCATCAAGGTATGATTGAATAAGGATTAATTAAGCTGCGTTAGTTGGGCCAGACTTACTAAGTGGGTCAAATTAGTGTGAAGCTGCAAAAATGTTGAAATGAAAGTTCTGTGGCTGTTAACGCCGCACTAATTTATGAACACAGACACAGGCAGGTCTTTTCAGTAACGTCAGAAACTAAAGGGGCATTGTCACCCAATGAACCTTTAACATAACATAAAGGAACAAATAAGTGAGCAAATGCACACATCAGGTATCTGCAAAAATCAAAGGAAAACAATCAGAGTCACAGTCACCTGTAGGCAACAGCTACAAAATGCACAATCCTGAATAACAATCATTGGTTTGTTAAACCACACCGTGGCACTTCAGTAAATGACAAAAGTAGTTTTAGTGCAATTAATAAGAAAGCATATGAGATTATTTTAATAAGACATTATCTAAAAAATGATTCTGAAGCAGAACAACTTCAGAAACCCTTTTATTTGTGGCACTTACATGAAGTGCTCGCTGCGAGTCCTGTTTGTCAGAGGCAGAGCTGCTCTAATGTGTCTATAAACCCAAAACTACACAGCAACAACAAAGCCCTCTGTTGCTGCTGTTCCACTCTGTTTGCTCTGGGCCTCTCCGGCACAGCTTTCCTCTTTGCACGTAAAAAACGGTCGAGTTTGTCTGCAGACTGAGCAGACAGTGAGAACAGAGACGCGAGCAGGAGAAAGAGAGGGGAGGGAGATGGACTCTGAGGGCTCTTACCTAAACCAGAGGCTTTGATTTGTCTCCATTGGACGCCCTTTGTTTTCCCTTTTTTGTCCCTTGACTACATATCAACCCTCCTCTGTCTTCTTCTGTTTGTGTATGTTTACAAGCACCTCTGTAATTATGCTGTACGGGACCACTACAGTAGGCGCTGCTGTTCTAACTGCAGTTACAGCCTCATTCATGAATGACGACAATGCAAATAAGCATTAAAAATGTGTTGAAATAAAGTGTGCAAGTAAAAGAGAAGGAACCTAGTGGCTGGAGTGTTACTGTGTAATGTGTTAGAAGAGTTCACATCAGAGATAGTTACAGATTTGTTCTTGAAATGTGACAGTAATATACATATTTTGGGTTTTTATGTAGAAAAATAAAAAAGCCAGGCCTTGTTTGTCTTGTGGTGTTAAAGTGTGTTGAGCTTAACACCTGAGGTCTCCTATCTTTTAGCTCTAAAAAATGACATCAGTTAATAACTTCCTGTTTATGTCTGCTTCAAGTGTTAAACATGTGATAACAGTTGGGTATGATAACTCTTTGACTCAGTGAGTCCTGTAGAGGCCCAGGGACTTTGGGCCTCTACAGGAAAAAGAGAAGAAAGAAACACCTGATGTTTTTACCTCGCTTACATTCCTGCTGTCTGTCTGCAGTACACCAGGGAGACAGACCAGCTCAGTAGGATGAACAGGAATGAAGGCAGACTGAAGCTCTCCTCTCTGGATCCAGAGACACAGGTACAAAAGGTTATTCTTTTATAATGCTTGGCTTTCTTATGATTTATTTATTTCACTATTGATTCACCCTGTTTGATCCC
>VURO01022479.1:22830-43457 GCA_015108175.1 Pelvicachromis taeniatus
TTTTCCCCCCTTTTTTCCCCCCCCCCCCCGCCCCTCCCTTTCCCACTCCTCATGCTCTTTCCTTCTCCTCGCTCATCCTCTCCACGGGATCTATCTCTCCCCTCTCCTGCTTTCTCACTCTCCTCCTCACTGATATCCAGAGGCTGGACTTTTCTGGTATCGAGCCAGACGTGAAGCCCTTCGAGGAGCGTTTTGGTCGACGTATAGTGGTCAGCTGCCACGACCTCACCTTCAGTCTGCAGGGCTGCGTGAATGAGAAGGGCGACGGTGTCCTTACCAATGTATGTCATCACCTTTGTTCCACAACACAACTGTTCTGTGGTTTGTTACCTGTGCTTCAGCTTGTGCTACTGTTAGATTAAACAGGTAAAAAAAGATTGATCACAACTGTAGTTTTAAATAGTATGGCTTTGAGCACAGTCGCTCCATCTACCTGCTCTTTAAAGCATCTCGAGTTGAAACCAGATATTATCTCTTCCTGCTGAGACTGTGAGGTAGCATAATGGCTCATTATAGATTAAGACATATGTTCAGAGTACATCACTACTCCTTCTAAATGTATATATCCAGGAAGAAATCTGAAAGTGAATTACAACCTGAACCTGAGGAGGATACATTTTTGAACTGCATACACAGCTTTCCTCTTCACACTGCAGATTTTCCGCCAGCCTCTCCCTCTGTAGTGCTGCCCCAAATAATATACCTTCATAATTCATGTCGGTCTGGCTGGAAGCAACGGAAGTAGCCAAACTAGGATAATACAACTGGACATTGTTGCATTAGCACTAAAACAAATGTTATTTTGTCTTTCTTTATTTAACCCTGAGGCATGGAGGGTCATGCAGAAATGTTTAATGTGTGCCAGATGAAGAGCTCTCAGTAGCATGAGCCAGCATTTTTGAGCATATGTGAACTCTGCCTTTGTCAGGGCAGATTGCTTTAGATATAAAACACAGAGCTAGACCTCCTTCTCCTCGTCCCCCTCCTCCTTCTCTTGCTTGCTGATGCATTAGAAAGGCTGGCAGGAGAAATCATCTGACTCATTTGTGGTTTGGAAGCAGCACGCACTCTCGTTCCCTCCTCTTCTTCCATCCCTTCTTTCCCTCGGCAGTCTCAGACAGCTTTAAACTTCACTGGATTGAGCGATTTTGTCCATCGTGCAGGAATTGCAGGTTTCCAAATAAGAAAACCTTTTGCTTGTGCTTGAGGATGACACACTGACAGAATATAAATATTTTTAAACATTTATCCCTAAATATTTTGTCTGAATCTAGAATTTTGATTAAACCTGTCCATTGAATTCCATTATAATAATTATATATTTATTCAGGAAGCGTATCGGCTCACACATATGACTCTCACGTTGTTGTTTAGTAAGACGTTCCGTGTTGGTCTGACCCAAAATGTGACCATATTTGGACAAAAGGTTGTCAGCTGATGTTAGCAGGCTGCAAATGTTGTAAAGTAGTAAAGGTATGTGCTGAACTGCAGCCTGTAACCGTCCTTCTGCTGACTCGCAGGTGGAACCGTTCTTCATCAGCCTCGCTCTCTTCGATGTCTCCAAGAGCTGCAAAATTTCGGCCGACTTCCACGTTGAGCTCAATCCGCCATGTGTGAGGGAGATGCTCACCGACACCTCCGCCCAAGTGTCTCCTTCATCTGACTCGGACGGCGGTGGAGGAGGGAAGGACGGGGGACTGGGAGGAGTCCTCGTGAATGGAGACTCGGGGAAAGGAAACGGCCTGCCGCTGCTTCAGAGGGTGTCAGAGGCTCTGCTGCGCTTCCCCACTCAGGTAGGAACTATAATAGCATTTAGACAGGTGTCTGATAGAGCAAGTGACTTCAGCTGAGTCACACTGGGTCATTCATACAGATCATCGTGTGTAGAAAACAAAATGTTCTGTGCTTTTTGCAAAACTGTTGTGAAATTAAATGCAACAGAAAGTACAAATATAAACATGATCTCAGTCTTTCTATTTAAAACCTTTAGAGCTGGTAGTTTAAAAGTATGTGTGGGGTGTGTCTGCAAGGTATGTTTTCTGTAGTCTGGGTAAGACTTTTTCTTTTTCTGTTGATTGTTGATGTTGGGAATATTTATAATGCTAGACAAATACAGGTTTCACAGACTCTGGTGCTGAAGCTGGATTATTAAAAAGAGATCAGGCATGTTTGTCATCTTGCTGCATTAGAGGTTTAGTTGATGTGAAACTGATACTGAACTCTGCTTCTGGTTTTACGTGACCTAACATTTGATTATATATAGAATGAAAATGAGTCTTAATTTATTTGTGTGGGGCTTCCCTAATGACCATGTTGTTGCTGTGTGCTCTTACTGACATCACACAGAGCCAAGAGTAAAATAATTATCTGAATCTAAGCTGCTGTCATTAATTATAAAGATGTTGATATGTGAAATCCATAACAGGAAATATATGACAGAAAATTAGGAATACTATAATTGTTTTCCTTTAATAAGGTAAAACATGTTTTTATACCTTTACCAAACCTGAAAAATCCCCAATAAACTGACCCGTTGAAACATGAAGAGTAAATCGCTCTTACAATAGGGGAAAACGTGTCTTTTAGTAACTCTCTTCTTAGACAGAACAAGTAGAAGCATGCAGAAACTAAAGAGTAATGAGTGACTGAATAAAACACAAGCAAGTGATGGTTTTATTAGCTAGAATTTACAGAAATCATTTGTCTGGCATTGTTTTGATCACTTTCTGCACTTTTCCAAGCCAAGTTGATGCTTGGAAGCGGCACTTTGTCATGCTTAGTCTTTAAAATGTCTACACACTGTTGAACTCTCATCTAGTTCTGTCACATAGGTTCAGCGTTGCCATATTGGTTGCAGCTGGCCCAGCACAGTCCTGGCCTCAGTCAGGACTGCTGACACTCTGTGTAGAGTGAGCTAGCTGTTTTGGCCAGTGCATGATCTTTTTTTCCCTTTTCATTCAGTATCCACTGTCATGCTAGACCATGCTGAGTGTGTCACAAGCCAGCCTATGGTTCCCATCCAGACCTAAAGAACTGTGAAAGGTTCCACACGATCCCGTTCAGCTCATTCGCCAAACATTTGCAAGTTATTTCAGAATCACTTTGCTTCCTGGTGTGAGCTCAGGCCTCGGGATGTAAGCTTTATGTCCTGTCACCTCGTTTTGCGGTATTTTAAGTCTAGAGTTTATTTGGGGAGAAATAATGTGCGTGTGTGAGGGTTACTCTTGGCTCCGGCTCTTCCTCAAACATTCACAGGTGCTGTGAGCTCGGCGCACACACGGCCTGTTCTTTACCTCTGGCTGCTTGGCCCGTTACAGTGGTGAAGTCACTCAACAGGACCGGTGTCTGGCAAAAACCAGCAGCGGTTATAAAACAAGCTCACTTTCCATTTCCATGACGGGAGACACGAGTTGATGAACAGTGCAGCAAAAAGCAGAAACAGCTCAGAGACGGGGGGATGAATCAGTGCAGAGACTGAGAAACACGCAGGATTTCTGCAGCAAGCAAACCAGCAGCAGGCCGCCTTAAAGCTGCAGGCATGAAAACGTTTTCTATGCATTTTATTCGTGGACTTCTTTGCCAGAAACATCTGTGGAACACCAGCAGAACACACATGTACACACATATATATGCATACAAACAGAGCGGCTCCTGCCTCTGTGATTAGTGTGCTATTATAGGTCTGCAGACCGCACTTTAATTTAGGTGCATTGGGTGTGTTCCAAGGACACAGCCTTCACCTCTCATCTCTCAGTAGCTCTCAGGAGGACGCCAGAACCTCTGGACCCCCTTTATTACGCCAGTCACAAATCTTATCCATTTGAGAATTAATAAGAGTTTCAGGATTTTCAGCAATGAGATGGTTTATCTTTGCACAAAAAGGTTGTGACACTGTTTATGAACTATTGAGGAAAGTTTAATGCCCAAATGTAGCATTTACAAGCTTTTTTTAACCGCACTGTAAGAACTGGTCGATGATGAGCGGTAAGCAGCAAATAACGTCAAAAACCGAAAGCAAAAGCAGCTGTGTGTGGTTTTAAGGAGTGTGAATGAGGACAGAGGATGGACACGGTTATGGCCTGGAGTGTGACCTTGCTCTGTGTGTGTCTGTGAATGGAGCAGCACGCGAGCCTCCTTAAAGATACGTGTTATCAATGTCCAGATTGTTATGTCTGCATCTGAATCAGCTGCTTCCTTGGTACAGTCATTCACTTTTTGTCACTTACGCTGAATTTTTGGATTGACTTTTTTTCTATTTGCAGAAATTTCTAGGGAATGTTTTATTAGTCATATCAGTGCGAGCAGCATGGCTTAGTCTGATTGTAGTCACTGGCGCCTTCAGATTGCTTGCTTTACTTGAAAGCTTAAATACAGACGCAGCTCACCGACCCGTAAATAGACGTATGAGCCCCATGTGGTTTTCCTGTACAGCTTGAGCATCAGCCACTTCCCCTGAATCGATCTCACACAGAAGCAGGGGATGAATTTAAGAGTGAAAACAGCTGAACTTGACCTTTTTATGTTTTTATTTGTTGTTGTCGCATTGAATTTTTCTCCTCCTGATGAGCATTCAAAGTGCTTTTATGGGCCACATTCACACATTCATGCAGCACTTTATTCCACATCTTTTAACCTCTCACACAGACTCTCACATACTGAAGAATTCCGCTCTAACTATGATCCACCATTCAAAAATAATCATTATTTATCTTATCCTGAGTCTTGGTGCGTCTGAAAGCTATTTTAGTTCCTTTCTCCCTCACTTGATTGGATACGCCTTTCAGACAGGAGGTCAGGAACCGTTCAAGCTTCTGTGCACACACCTGTGTTCCTGGCACGACCACGTTAGGGATATCTGTTTTCACTGACATCATACAGAGCCGTGAACAGGAAAAAACCCTGAAACAGCACTTAGCAGTCTGATAGGTTGGCGTCATCATTTGAAACTTTGGCCGTGTTTGTAGTCGAGGTTTCTCTTCAGAGAACTCGACATCTCTCCTCTGCATTCTCTCAGTGGCAGATTTCTAGGAAGAGCGTTCTAATAAAAGACCCTTGAAAGCTGCCAAGTCAAATCCCAACCAGGTGTCTTGTTGATTGCTAGGCCTCCTAAGTCATTTCTCCCTCTCTTTTGCAGGGTATCTTTTCAGTGACCAACCCCCATGCAGATATCTTCCTGGTTGCCCGTGTGGAGAAGGTGTTACAGAATGGCATCACCCACTGCGCTGAGCCATACATGAAAACCTCTGACATCACTAAGGTGAGCTGCCATTGATTTTGAGCTTGTCGAGGAGACGATGGAAACCACTCTGGTGTTGACTTTGTGTTTGCTGATGTCTTTCCTGTGTTTCCTCAGACTGCTCAGAAGGTGCTCAAAGCTGCCAAGCAGACATGCCAACGCTTGGGCCAGTACAGGATGCCATTTGCTTGGGCTGCCAAGTAAGACAGAAATAATTCATGAGTCAAACCCGTAATCTTGTAAATAATCTGTTTTGAATTAACTCTGGAGTGATCTCATGAGAACATGTGCAAATACACGAGCATAATAACATCATACAATTAGGCGTAAAACCTCATCTATTCCTCATAGAGGGAGAAAATAAGATGATATTTACTTTTTGGACCCCAAAAGTTTTGTAATTTCTCAACTTTGAGGTTAAATAAAGTTTGTGTAAAAGAACATTCACTTGTTTGCTCATCCAGTTTGATCTGGATCAGCAGTCTTTATATTGATAAACTTAATAACTTTATATTACGAATTCAACATCCATAATGAACAGCAGTCTTTTCTGCCTTTTATTAGCTGCTGTTGGGAGTGCAGCTAATGAAAGGCAGCACAGAAAACTACCAGGAACTATCCGGTCTTGATGTGGAATTAGAATCTGTGACTGATTTTACGAGCCTGACAGTTCACCCCGCCCCCATCCTCACCCACATCCCCGCCCCAAGCCCCACCCCAAGACTGCAGACCTAGTGGAGGCTTTACCATGTAGCTGGTAATGCTGTGAGCTATAAAAATGATCCAGGCCAGAGAGATTTCAGGCTTCATTCAAAAATGTTAGAACCCACTGACATATATCCAAATATGCAGTAGAAGTCATGCAAAGACAAAAGGCCCGTTTCCCACAACTGTTCTAAACTATAATCTGGTAACAAAAATATAGAAAACACAAGGCAGTGAGGGTACTGTTCAATAACAATTTGAAGGCAAACAGGGGAGTCTGTGTGTACAGGAGCAGGTAACTCTTTAATAGAATATACATGAAGTAAATATGTGTTTTTAAACAGTGAAAACATTCCTTTATACTTCATTCTTCTGATGAATTGCTGGATGTTAAAGCTCTACGTTTACAATAGATTTGCAATGTAAAACTAACACAGAGCTGCTGGATTTAACACCAAATAAAAATGTTGGTATTTGGCTGCATGTGTGAGGCAAGAACTGATCTGTGTGTGTTGTGGTTGCAGGCAGGTGTTCAAAGACGCTCAGGGCAGTCTGGATATGGATGGGAAGTTTTCTCCTCTCTATCGCCAAGACAGCAGCAAAATCTCGACTGATGACCTCATCAAGCTGCTGGCCGACATCAGGAAGTGAGTCATCACCACCCCTCTGCTATTTAAGCTAGCGCTTAGTTTCTGTGGCACAAAATAGTCATGCAGAGGTACACTTACGCCTTTAGGTCTGTATTTCACATGCCATTGCCTAACAGGAAGTGCTACTCACCCAGGATTGTCATTAGAGAGATCATCACATATAAAGCACACTTAACCCTTAAAATGACACTGATCTTGTACTGAATCTCCTTTTCCCTGTCAGACCAGAGAAAAGCAAACTTCAGATCATCCCTGGACAGCTGAACGTCACCATCGAGTGTGTCCCGCCTGATTTCTCAAGTAAGCAGCTTTGTGGTGTTTCACTGCACAAAACCCAACAGTTTCATTAAGTGATTTTAACATTGGCCTTCTCTGCATGAGATGCAAGCAGCCACCAGTCTATTGATGGACCACACAGGTGTCTAGGTCTGTTGTTGAGGAAATGATCGCCATTCCTGGATGAGTGTAGCTTGCAGATATGCCTCTGATGAGCCTAGTACAGGGGTGTCCAACTCCAAACCTCAAGGGCCGGTGTCCTGCAGGTTTTACATTGCTGTGTCCCAATTCAGGAGCTGCATCCTTTGGAGGACCTGGCCTTTGCGGTCTACGTGGGCCAGGACCTCCGAAGGCCGAGAAGGCCGGAAGTGCGAGGCTTGTGAAATGGGACGGTCTAGCCTTCAGATTTGCGTCACCAGCTGTTCCCGCCCTTACCACCTCCACCACCTTGGTTTTACCGTCTCCGTTGCTGCCGCCAGTGGTGGAAACTGGAATTGGCTGGGCCGCGCTATGAATTCTGGGATATGGTGGACCACGAAGGATACACCCGACCAATCCTTCAAATTCGGGAAATGAAGGACACATTTGTCGGCCGCATTTGGAGCAGCCTTCGAATTGGGACAGCCTTCGTCGCGTTGCTGTGACGTAACCAGCCTATAAATGCGGCCCACGAAGGCTGCAGCCCCTGAATTGGGACACAGCAAATGTGTTCTTGATACTGTACAGCTGATTTAGATGGCTAAATTACCTCCTCATCGTGCCTTGAAGTTCTCCAGAGGCCTGGCAATGAACAAATCATTTGATTCAGATGTGTTGACCCAGGGTGATCTCTAAAACCTGCAGGACACCGGCCATTGAGGCCTGGAGTTGGACATCCCTGCCTAGTATATCCCAGGGATGTTCAATAGGAGACATAAATAATCATTTAGCCACCTTCTGATCCAGAAATCCTGCTCTATTATGGCAGTGTGTAAATTGGCCTCCATAGGCTGGGAGGATAAAGCAAGAATGGCACAAGCACAGGTGGGAGAACTTCACGTCAGTACCTCTGCTCCTTCAGATGTCCACTAAGAGTGATCAGATCGGGTTATTAGCATGCAGGATGCTGCCTTGTAAAAGCCCTGCTAGCATGTTCTTTAAAGAACAGCACAATAAAATATTCCTGAATTTAAATTTAGTTAAATCTAAGAACTTTTGAAAAAGTTAAATTTGTAGATCATCCGTATTATCAACGGCAATAATCAAACCTGTGAACCAGAGAACACGTGACAGTGTGTAAGCAGCGTCAGGGTGCATGAGAGAAAGAGGATGAAATGAAAGTATTTAAGGAAGCATATTGGGTGATGCGCTTTGGATGTTGTGATGTTTTGGTGGGCTTTTCTCTGGGATTTTAATGTCTGAGTTTGCATAGTGAAAGGTTTTTTTGTAGCTCAGAAGTGAACTGACGTTTACTCTTTGGAGTGACACGAGAGGCAGGAACACAACACAGCAGTGGAGCTTTGGTCATCTGACTCGATGTGTGCTCTGTGCCCCAGACACAGTGACGTCCTCTTACGTTCCCGTCAAGCCCTTCGAGGACGGCTGTGATCGGGTGTCGGTGGAGATCGAGGAATTCCTCCCCGAGGAAGCCAAGTACAACTACCCCTTCACCACTTACAAAAACCAGCTGTATGTCTACCCCCTGCAGCTCAAATATGACAACCAGAAGACCTTCACTAAGGTGCGTCAGTTAGGAGCTGGAGGGAAAAGATGTGATGGGTGATGGTGGACAAACATTTTAAATATTGTCCGTAGGGATCTGTTGTTTGTGTGTTACTGCTGCATACTGAGAACGAAGCGTGCGTGACTGACTGAGCTTAGTGATTGTCTGCTTGGCTGACTAATGTCACCTTTCCTCCATTTCAGGCTAGAAACATTGCCATCTGCATCCAGTTCCGAGATTCTGATGAAGAAGGTTCTGCTGCTTTAAAGGTCAGTGTGTACTGCAACATGGGATTTTTTCTAGATACTGTTATGGTAAAAGTCAAACATTGACAGGTTTAGCAATAAGGAAGATTCTGTTTGTTTTCAGAGCATCATTGACATGATATATTGATATATGCATTTATAACCAGATGTGTAGCAGAGGCTGGAGGATGGAGTGGACGTGTGAGTCTTCTGCAACTGAAAATATAATCTAATATTTCCTGAAACTCACAGGGTTTCCTCCAGTGTGTTACAATCCCAGCATCACATTTTGCCAGAATGAAATTTGTTTTTTAAAATTTGTTAAACCCCTAAAATTGCTAATGCGCCTCATGAGCCAACTGCTATGACTGATTAACCACTTAATAAAGCCCCAAGGCTTATTAACCACTATTTTCCCTTGCCCTGTTCAGCTGATGAGTTCACTAATCAAAGGAAGTTACATATATCATCCTACTTCATGTTCATGCAATCGCTCCAGTGTGTTTGACAAGTATTCACCTATTTGACTTTGCTGTTCCCACTGTTTCTGTTATATATAGCAGATGGTCAGAGCTGCGTTAACCAAGTGCAACATTAAATCACCGCTGGCAGCCATATATAGGACAGAGAAGCAGCCACTGTGACGTCAGCCGTTGTTAGCAGAGAACTGTTGTGAAGTCTCAGAGTATTTTGGCTGTTGCCACCTGGATGTTGTAAAACTGGATGTGACGATTAATTTACATATCTTATGGATGAATGAAAGGACGCTGCACACTAATAGGGCCAACACCAACTTGTGTCGGCAGATAGCTGCCCCTGGTCCTGCTGGAAGTTTCTTCCTGTTAAAAGGGAGTTTTTTGTTCCCAAATGCTTTTGTTGTTTCACTCTTTTATTGAAGCGTCTTTATAATACAGAGTGCTTTGAGCCGTGGGGGGTGCTGGAACCTATTCCAGCTGCCTTAGTGAGGGAGCGTGGACAGGTCGCCAGTCTAACACATAGACACAGACAACCATTCGCACTCACTCCCATGTTTCCAATTAACCTATCTACATGTTTTTGGACTGTGGGAGTACCCGGGAGAACATGCAAACTCCACAGAGAAAGAGGCTGTGAGGCAACAGTGCTAACCACCGTCCCACCGTGCGGCCTGATTCGCTGCTTTATAAATAAAATTGAATTGAATTACTTACAAGGTAGTCTCACTCTAAAGCAAACCCTGCATTACTATCCTTTTTTACCTTCATGGAGATTATCATTTACAAAATGAACATAATGCTGTATTAAATAAGATTTCAATCTAGCAGCTGAAACTGTAAAATCATCAGGAAAGTTGTTAGTGAGCTCAAAGATCATTACAGTTTATAGACAAGGAACAATGGAAGAGATAGTGACTCACATCTGTTTCTCATAGTTTTGTCAAAAGACACGCTTAGGGTGATCCATCCACAAATTACCTGTAGACGTGATCCCGCTTCTCCACATAGCTGAGCAAAGCTAATGAAGAGAAACTGAAGAACATAGAAAAGTTTTTGAAATTGTACAGTCAACATAACGATTAAAAGGAAATGAATAGAAGAAGACCGATACAAGTAAATGAAGGCAGATTGTTGAAGGGGCGCAACAGAAGCCCGGATTATTGTCTGAGAAACAATAACACTGCAGTGGAATGTCCCGGGAGAGATTCGATCAGTGACGGGGGCCTCAGACATGATATAAACTTTTCCTTTTATTGCTTTTTATAAAGTGGACTTGAGATTGCAGCTGAGGGGCCCAGGAGGAGAAGGGAAGCGCTCACAGCAACCAGTTATTATAGCTGGCAACAGAAGATAATGAATGGTCACTCTTTTTCTCTCCCCGTTTCTCTCTGGCCACACATTTCAAATATTTGTGGTTGGAAATAGTCATCAAAGCGCTGCAGATTGTTTTTCTTTTCACGTTTCTAGAGCGAAAGAAACAGGAATTCTGAGTTTAACCATGAAAACATTGAGAATTTTCGATCAGCGGGCAGTCATGCATATTATACCGCAGCTAGAAAATACACAGATTGACCCAGACGTGGGTCAGACTGCGTTCCAGACAATCCTGAAAGTACCGTGAGGCAGAAAGCTGTTTACAAACAGTAGCAGGAGCAGGCGGCACACCTCTCAGGAGATTTAATCAGAGTTAGCGGAAGCTCAGTGAGGTTCTGGGGTTTACATAAGATACAGCCGGACTGAGAGGAAATTCATTCAAAGCCTTATGGAGTTGGAATGTGAAGGCCAAAGAGGATGGAATTCTCAGAGGACAGGAATTTAAAGTGCATTCATTTCTGCTGCTTTCCAACTCATTGTTGAGAGACCAGTTGCTCCTCAATACTTCAATACTTGAGTTGATGGTTGGAGTGCTCTAATTTTTGCACCAGTGGCCGACAATTTAAGTCATGTGTGGTACAGTTCATGTGCTAACATGCCAGCCTGTGTGATAAGATCCAAAGCAGCTCCTCCAGCCCTCCTTCGACCCCCATCCTGACTCAGACAATCATAACTCCCATCAGCCTCCTTGTCCCTCTGCAGTGAGGGCATCTGAATTTGATGTTATGACACAAACCATGCACCACCTGCACTCCTGCGTCTCAGATCTTTCCTCCCACCTCCTTCCTGCTCCACCTACAGCTTGTTTCCAGATTGTTCTGGGATTTGTGAACCCGGTCCTCTCCCATCCTCCTGGCTTGTCTCCTGCGGAGGCTTTCAGTCATTTGGCTCCTGGAGCTCTGTCCTTCCTGTTGGCTAGCACTTCATATTCATGTTCATTAGAGATGACAACAATAGTTAGCATCCTAATTACACCATGAAGCCATTACAAGAGGTTGGAATGTTTTTCCTCCCTTTTGTCACCCCTCATTAGAAACATCCTGACCTGGTCAAGCTTCAGCTTGTTGTGAAGGTTAAATTTTCCCACAGAATTCCTGCAGTGACTCTTCTTCAAATGTGATGGTCAAAAGTCACCTCAAAGCAGGCGTGGCAGACAGCGGTCACACCCTGAGCCTTGGACTGCCAGAGGTTTCTTCCTGTTAAAAGGGAGTTTTTCCTTCCCACTTTTACCAAATGCTTGCTCCTCATGTAAGGGGGGGAGGGGCTCTATTATTAGAGAACCCTCAATTATTAGAGAACCCAATAAAAGACCCTCTATTAATAATTGTAGGGTCTTTACCTGACAATATGAAGCACCTCGAGGCAACTGTTGCTGTGATTTATTGAATTGTTTGTTTCATCATGTTTTGGAGGGAGGCCTCTGCTGCTCACCTGAAATAAGTCAATCAGTTTTGTGCAAGGTCTGAAAAGCCATAGAATTTGTCAAACTGAGGCATCTGTCTAGTCACTTTTGTGATTTCAAGTTGTCCTTTGTAGTTTCTCTCAGGCTATGTTTATGCTTTGTTTCTTCAAAGTGCTCACTTGCTCACTCCCCTCGTCTTTTGTCCAAATAATGGCAGTAACCACAGCTTCCTGAGTGTTTACTCATCACCGTGCCCGTAAAAATCAAACGAGTCCAATAACTGATGTGCCTCTTTGCCTTTCAGTGCATCTACGGCAAGCCGGGAGATTCACTCTTCACCAGCAGCACCTACGCAGCCGTCCTGCACCACAATCAGAGCCCTGACTTCTACGATGAGGTGAGCTCACATCGCAGGCTCGACCTTATTTCTTCCACATATGGCATCACCTTTCATTTCATATTAAATATGATCAAGTTAGCAGATTTAGAGGAATGTGAGTGCTTCCAAAAACTGAGAAATAAGTTTGATTTTAAGAAGAAATTTAGTTGATGCGCTTAAATCTTTTTTAATTGGCCGTCTTCACTGCACTAACCGTCTTCAGTACTGACATTCCTCAGCAGCACTGAGATAATCCCATAAATCTGTCTCAGCAAAGGGCTGTGATCTCACACTAGACTGACCTGATAGTCAATGCATGCATGCATGCACGCACGCACACACACACACACACACACACACACACACACACACACACGCAAATACAGCTCAGCGAAAGAGGTACTGTTAGAGCGGTAGAGCAGAGGGGGTCCATATGGCCTTGATATCAAACGGATTAGGATCTTAAGCTCCCCCTGTGTGCACCCACATGCATGCAGGAATACACAAAAGTACATTCTGTGGGATTTAACTCCACAATGTTCAGCTTCCAGTCACATCAGCCCAAATGTTTTATATCTTAAGGAACTTTTATGACTTAAGGATATATTTTGTCTAGTCTTTGACTTTTGTCTAAATTCCCGAGGAGAGTAAAATTTAAAACGGCGTCAGAATGATTCATGAATTATGTGTTCTGGTGTTATAAATGTAGGAGCCGTGATATTCAGTCATGGCATTGAGATGCTGTTTATGATGATCTGGGTTTGTGTATGTCCTTAAAACTTTTTTTTGGTGTAATTTCCTGTCAAAGAAAACCCAGCATGCGGTGTCACAGGGAAAATCCATTTCCTTGCTGTTGCTGCCCTCCGGTGCCTCAGTGTCACAGTAGCAACACCCAAATTAAAAAAAAAACCCGCTTTTGCTGATGTTTGTCTTTTTAAATTTTTTGATTTCATTTTAAACATTAATTAAAGGATGAACACAAGTCAATCCCTTTCATCTTTTTCATGGCAAGAAAATGCACAAAGTGTTCAAATTCATGCCAGAAACCACCCCAAAAGAGAACTGACGCACTACAAATGCATCCCAAACGTCCCCAAAAAGCTCTAGTTTCTATTTCAGTTCATGTGTTGTTCTCTGTAAAAGACGATTTGACATCTTTAGTGTGTGACATTTACCCCAAAACAATGCTGTTAGCGTTTCTACATCAATCATTTTCATTGATGTTCGTGTTTTATTATTATACAAACTATGCTGAGAAAGCTTTCTAACCAGTAGAATTTCTTTTTGAAATAATCTTCTCACATGTCACTCTGACCTGAAACAGTACAGACTTTCCTTACTTCAGTAGAAGTAGAGATACCTGGGTTACAAAATACTCCAGTAAAAGTTGAAGTATCTGTGCAACTTTTTTACTCAAGTAAAAGTGAAAAAGTACAGGCTCTGAAATATTCTCACAATAAGACAGTAGCTATTTTATGAACAATTCTACAAACAACCATTGTACAAAGGTAACTCAACCGTGCTATATTAATACATTATAATGATATCATAATATTAGTACATTAGAAAACAAAAATTAGTCAAATTTAAACTCAAATTTTAGTAAATGTAATTAGATTGAATCTATTATGTGGGACACATGCAGCGAAACAACAACTGAATTCGACAAGCTGTCGGCAGTTTCACTGTGGCTGACGTCCGTCCTTACAATGACACTAAACTGTTTATACTGTCTTTATACTCGACAGAACACAGCTGGTATAAAGTTGGATTTCGGTGAATGCATCTAATCTTCATCAGCTTAAATGCAAGTTCATCTCTGCTGCACTTCATGTAAACCAACTCTGACTTTCTTTCTTTCTTATCTTTCTCCATCTCTGAGGGAAGCTAGCTCACTTTCTTTTCTTTCCATGTGATGAAATGCAGCAGCTGAACCTTTAGCTAGCAACACAGTGTGTGTTTGTGTGACTGCACACAAACAGTTTGTGTGTTTGCTGATATTTATTGAGCTGATAGTGCTGCATTTGAAATGACCTCGTCGGCAGCGCAAGCTAGATTCTGAAGTACTGCAACGCCAACTTACACGTGCACTCTGCCCACTTTAACTCCCAAGTATAAACTCTGTAGATGATACTGCTGAACCTAAAGTAACAAGTCTGTTTTTGAAAATGTAAGGAAAAGAATAGAGTACAGATATTTGTTTAAAAATGTAGGGAGTATAGGTAAAAAGTCATCCAAAAAAACTACTCAAGTAAAGTACAGATACCTTAAAAAATACACAAGATGGTTACTTTTGATGCCTTTTGTTGATTTTATGTTAATTTTACCTCTTAATAATTACATCACTGTAAATTTTGGCAGGTTTCTTGAGCAAGCAAGCCCACAGTGTATAAATGATAATCACTAAGACGTTGAAAAAACACTAACACCATTATGGTTAATGTAACCCCCCTAAATTGAACAATAAACATAAAAAAAGACAACAAGAAAATCACAGCATGTGGCACATCCTTTAAAATGTTGCCTTAGCAGTGCTATGTAATACCTATATGGCATCCATTATTGGATCTTATCTTGTTTATGTGTGAAGATTGACCTGATGGTGACGTATGAAGATTAAAACAGCGACCTGTTCCTCTGTGTGTGCAGGTGAAGATTGAACTGCCGGTTCACATGCATGAGAAACACCATATCCTCTTCAGCTTTTACCACATCAGCTGTGAATCCAGCAGCAAAGCCAACAGTAAGAAGAGGGACGGAGTGGAGTCACTCGGTGAGCCTTTTGGCTTGATGAAGATTTCTCAAATGTTGGTGAGCACATTATTTAGCTTATTAAAACACCTTCTTCTAAAACACGGATGCTTTCACGTGTTTCAGTGGGCTACTCCTGGATGCCTTTGCTTAAAGATGGGAGGATGCAGTCGTTAGAGTTCCAGTTGCCTGTGGCTGCCACTTTGCCTGCTGGATATCTTTCTCAGGACACCAGGAAGGTTAGATCGCAGCATTGCAAACAGTCTGCTCACCTCTGTCACTGTCATGCTAACGATGTTACAGCAACGTTGACCCCTCAGGTTTTTGTCCTGAAGGTTATTGGAGTTTTGAGGGAATTTGAAAAGTTCGCAGACACTTTACTGACTCTGTTTTGTCTGCTATCTGTTCTTTGAACAATCTCAGCCTGATATCAAGTGGGTGGAAAATGCCAAGACACTATTTAAAGTGAGGACCCACGTAGCATCAACGATATATCCTCAGGTACATTTTTAGCTTTTCTATGCACAAATTAAGGCCGCTGCTTTCAGGAACACTGATGTCCTGTTTTAATTTCGCCACAGGACCTCCACCTACACAAATTCTTCCAGCACTGCCAGCTGATGAGAACAGCATCGGAAGGCAACCCAGCAGAACTGATCAAATACCTGAAGGTGAGATGTTGCGAAGCAGTGCACAGTCAGTTTTTTAGCTTTGATCCATGTGCAGTTATTGATCTTTTACAGTACCTCCAGATTGATCATTTTTTGTAGTCCTTGCATCATTATGGCCATTATAAACTAAACCTTTGTGGATAGTTTGGATATTAGCCTCCTTTGTACTTAATTCTGTATGAATCAGTTGAAGTTTTTCTTACTATTAAGAGTTTTTCCTTTGGGAAAACCTTTTTATGGGAGGACTAAGATTTTAGGAAGCAAGCGACACATACAAGTGGGGAATGAAGGCTGGCCTGTGTGGCCCCGATCCAGCAGACCAACTACTGTAGGTCAAAGTTTTGCTGCTTTGGCAACATGAGGGGTACCAACAGAATGCCACCGCAGCTACGCCCATCTTTTAAATACAGTCTATGCTGTATGCTATATGACGAAAATAAACCAGCAATGTCTGAAGGGAATTTCATTACATCAAGCAAAAAGATTCAGCTACAAATCAATACAGAATTTCACATATATTTCTAATCAGATAAGATAATGCAGGGCTGGGATTTATATCCAATAGGCTACAGTTTGTCAAGTTCAGGCAGATATGCATATTGTGTAGAGGCGTGAAATCACGAGGCAGTAATTCTAGTAAATATTTGGGTGTCAGGAGTAAAAATGACCTTGTCTGGCCTCTTTCCCTCAGTGCCTACATGCCATGGAGACTCATGTCATCATCACCTTCCTGCCAACAGTCCTGATGCAGCTGTTTGAGGTGCTCACAGCAGCCACCAAAGAAGCCCACGAGATTGCTGTTAACTCTTTGCGGTCAGTTAAAAAAGAAATTGTTCGTACTTTTACTGCTGATAAAAGATCATACGTTGAATTTCCATGCTCTGTGCCTTCAGTGTGATCATACATATAGTTTCCAAATGCCACGAGGAGGGACTGGAACACTACCTGCGCTCTTTTGTAAAGGTAAGCTGCCATGCTGCCACAAACACTGCCAGCCCGTGTCAGTTTCCGCTTGTGTCTATAAATGAAAGTGTTTGTGTCTTTTTCTTCTCTCTTTTCTTCATAGTACGTGTTTGTAACCAACAATCCTACATCAGGAAACTCTGTGACCACTCACGAGGTGCTGGCCACAGCTGTAACAGCCACCCTCAAGCAAACTGCTGATTTCAACACCAGCAATAAACTGCTCAAGGTGCGCACTAAGCCACGCAAACGCCGTGTGCTCATATAAGTCATGCATCAATCTACTTGTAGAACCAACGTTAGGCAGCAGGTGGTGCAACTCCCTAAAAATGGAAGTGAACAGTTCTGACAGCAGTTGTTGCCAGTTTCAGAAGAATAACCCTTCAACATGTAGCTGCTTGTAGGAAACTACATTTCTAATCTCTGTTATATCTCTGTCCCAGTTTCCCCTGACTCACTCCACTCGTTAATGTACTCCCATTATATTCCTAGGAAGATTGCATAATGGGTAATCTTTTATTCTTTTCTGCAGTACTCTTGGTTCTTCTTTGAAACAATGGCGAAATCCATGGCCCAGTACCTGCAGGAAGAGAACCGCATGAAGGTTGGTAAAAAGTGTTTCACTCAATAACACTGCACAGTTTGTGCTGTTTGTAGTCTTTAACTGAAAGTCTTATGTGGACTGAATGTTGTTATAAGATCCATACTGTTATGTCCACATAACCACATGCGATGATACGACACACAGACACCCAAAGAAAACTCAGTGTATACTTGGCATTGTGATACCACGAGCCTGTGTTCCATCTGGGGCTTTGGCAAAAATGTTAAACATTGAGCAGCAGGTCGAGCTGCGCTGCTGTTTGCTGCTATACAGAAGAAGTTACTGAAGTTATTTAGAGACGGTATAAACCTTTGGTCTTATCTGTATGCTGGAAATGATCTGTCTTCATAATATTGGTGGCAATTTGACTTTAGAGTGACGTATCATTACATGCTGGTCCTCCACGTCTCTTTAGATGCCACGGGCCCAGCGCTTTCCGGAGAGTTTCCACCAGGCTCTGCAGTCCTTGGTGTTGTCCGTTATGCCGCACATCACCATCCGCTACTCAGAAATCCCAGAGGAGGCTCGCTGCATCAACCTGAGCCTGGCGAATTTCATCAAGGTGTGAACCCCACAGGCTCAAAGAAGACCTGTTGCTCATTTCCAGCTGCTTATTTGTATTCATGGACTCTGCTAGAGTAGGTTTGCAAGATCAACAGGTAGGTATCTTTTACTGGGCCTTGGTGTAGTCATTCAAGGCATCCCTGGACTTAAACAGGCTGATTTAGCGCCCCTTCTTTTAAGGCAACTGTCTTCTGATTGGCAGCAGCAAACAGACTGTTTACAACAGCAAGCTGGTGAGGCTTTGTTCCTTGCAACCGGCTCTCTGTGCCAAAGATAATCATTTGATCTCTCTGAGAACATAAAGATCCAAAGGTAGAAAAGAATTGTCTTCAACACAGCATTTAGAGCAGACTGAAGGCCCTTCGCTTATTTGGGATCACCTTCAAAATTCTCCGGCTTTATTATGAGCGTCCAATGATGTAGCACTGTTTTTTATATATGACAGAAAATAATAATAATAAAAAAAAAAAACAGGTTTGCTGTAGTTTCAGTACAAGCCTGAACTTGCATAAGCGTTGTTGTTGTGTCCTGAGGCACAGCAGTAACACATAAGATTATGTGTTACTGCTGTGCCTCAGGACACAACAGTGTCGTCTTTAAATATTGATCTCAGACAAATAGTGCCTTGTTTTGTCTGAAATCTCCACCGATTTGCGTGAATTTCAGCAGCTTTTTTTCCCATGTCTGCTTTCTCTCTTCAGAGGTGCCTGACTGTCATGAACAGAGGTTTCGGTTTCGGCCTGGTCAACCACTACATGTGTCATTTCAGCCCCAAAGATCCCAAGGTACATGTTCCACAGAGCAGGGCGAACACACAACGTCACACCCGTCGCACAAGACATCCGAGCGGAGGTGTAAAGTGTAGGGAATATGTGACAACCTAAGGCTTCTCAACGGAAAGCAAAGTTTATAAGAACTCTCAATAATAAATGATTGATAGGTAATCGTAATCATTATTTCATAATTATATTACTGCTAACAAACAATAAAATTGTAACAATAATATTTGATTTATTTGTTTAATAGAATGTTATTAAAATTTATTTTATGAATCATACATATTATTATTGATTATAGCTGATGGAGTGTATATTCTAGTAAAGGTTCACTCCTCAGTGATTCCATTCTAATAACGCCGCTGCCTGCTCAGAGGTTTCCTGTTTGGTCCTGTGACGTTCAAGATGTCACAAATGTATTAAACCGTCTGTCGTAAACACAAGAACACAAATGTTTTAGAAACCTGCCCAAGAATTGTTTAAAAATCTTAGAAAAATAGCAAACTGAACGGATGTTTCTGAACTCAGATTTGTGCAAGCGTACTCTTCCTCGCTGAGAAGTCAGAAATTAATTAAACGTAACATTAAACCACTGAAACAAATGTTTCTGTTCAGGACTCCAAAAATAATCATGTGCTCTTTTTATCTGCTTTATATTAGCATTAAAAATATTATTACTGATGGATTAACCAGTGCGGTGGTTAGCACACCAATTCAATTCCACCATCAGGCCGGGGTCTTTCTGTGTGAAGTTTGCAGGTTCTCCCCGTGTTTGTGTGGGTTCTCTCCGGGTACTCTGGCTTACTCCCACAGTCCAAAAACATGCAGTTAGTGGGGATAGGTTAACTGAAAACTCTAAATTGGCCATGTCAGTGCGAGTCGTTGTCTGTGTTAGCCCTGCGACAGACTGGCGGCCGCTGGGAGAGGCTCCAGCGCCCCCCGCGACCCTGAAAAGGAGAAGCGGAAGCGAATGGATGGATGGATTAACCATTACAGTAATAAACCATTGTTATCGCCATTGCTTTTAAACTGGAGCAACTCTGCCAGAAACCTTACACTGGTCTAATAAATTTGTTAAGTTATTTGTTGCAGGAGCAGTTATTATAGTTTTGTATTCTATAATTATTTTTTATTTTGACTTTTCGTTTTTGATTCACTTTAGTCTTAGTTAGTTTTCAGGGCAGCTCTTCTTATTTTACTTTAAATTGTTTGAAAATCTTTAATTTTAGTTTAGTTTTTACTAGTTTCAGAGTCAGTTTTGGTCTTTATAATTGTTCCTGTGTGGAGGGCATATTTCAGAGGCAAATTGAGGAAAATCAGAGGTATTACAATAAAAACCTAATAAAAAGAGTCGACTCAGTCTTATGTATGTATCTCCAAAGTCTCCAAATCATGTCCACTAATGTCTCGTCAGGCAAGTTTTTTTTTTTGTACCTAACTAGCTAAGCTGGTGAAACTACTCAAACTAACTTAATCTTTATCCAAAATGGGGACACAAATTTTTTTTTTCATGGAGCATTTTATTGTAAAATTTTCTTAAACATGTGCATCAGCTGCACCTTTATACACAACATTTGTTATTTATTACTACCCCCCTTAAAGGACAAAGATCTAAAGTGAACTGAAGCGTTCATTGTTGCATTTTCCTAATCGCCTCCACGATGTGTGCGTAGTCGCACCCTGTCCGCTCACGCTCACCTGTACCCGTCTGTGTGTCTGATGTAAAAACAGAAGAAACTGTTTCTCCCGGCCTTCTCTTTTTTATGTTGTTCGATTTGTTAGTCAAATGCGCTCCTCTCACAGCCCCCCCCCCCCCCCCCCCCCCCCCCCCCCCCCCCCTACCTCCCCCCCAT
>VURO01022479.1:43477-62356 GCA_015108175.1 Pelvicachromis taeniatus
GCCCCCCCCCCCCCCCCCCCCCCCCGACGGGCAGGCTTTCATGTTACATTGAGAATTCTGTTTGCGCCCTGAGGTGGCCGGCCGAAATTTGCATATTTGTGTGCGAACCGCACTCTCGCCTGTTCACCGCAGGTGCTGACCGAGATGAAGTTTGACTTCTTGATGACGGTGTGTAACCACGAGCACTTCATCCCTCTCAACCTGCCCATGGCTTTCGGGCGCACCAAGCTGCAGAGGGTACAAGGTAAGAGCACGCTCTGTAGTCCAACTTTTTTCCACACATATATCCCCTGACCTGCTGCCACATGACCCCAGCCCCTGACCTTTTTCTCACTTGCATCCACCACACTCATCCTATTAACCCGCCTGATTGTTTAGCTAACAAACACACACACGCACACACACACACACACACACACACACGCACACACACACACACACACACATTGCATCACAGTTATCCGCATTAGTTGGATATCGGGTGAACAACTTTTGCCAACACTTTATCGCACAACCTGTTTTACATTACACCACTAAAACAAACACAGAAGTGCGCGCTGTGGAAATGCGGCATGGATTGTTTACAGTTTTACCCTGAATGTCTTTATTTTTACTCCACCCCTCTCTGTTTTTTGTTGTTTGTTTGTGTGTTTTTTGCTTGTGGTCAGATTTTATTCCGTATGCGACGGAGCTTTTTGGGCCTGTAGGTAGGTGAAGCCCACCGCACCCATCAACGCCACCACGTTTGCTGACACCTTGCACATGACTGCTCCTCCTTGTCCTCACCTGCATTAACCACACTGCCGTCAGTCTCTCTTTTCCCCTCCCACCCCCCCTCAAAGGGCACTCATACCCCTCACACTTGGAATAATGCTAATTCTGGGCTCTCGCCTTCATTTTCCTACCAGGGCCTGAGCCTGCGTGCTGTAGAGGAGAGCAGCTGAGCTGTTATGGGAATCAACAGATCCTCTTTTCTTAATGCTTAATTCACTTGATTGTTATGAACACCAGTCAGAAGCATCTCTCATGAAGCTGCGGTTCTCTGTCTTGCTTTCCTCCGCCTGTCTGTCTCTCTGTCCGCCTGCCCGTGTCTGTCATTAGAGGAAATGATTGGAGATGGTTTCTGTTTTGCAGGCTGCATTGCCTGTGTTAATATTAACCCAGTGCTGCTGTTGAACTCCATGTCATTGTTTCTGTTGAACTTCTCATTTTTTAGTGGTCTGTTTGTTTATTTCTCTTGTCTGAATAACACAGAAAGATCATTTCCAGCAGATTTCCTGATGAATTATTAAAGTCCCCTCAGCTTTGTGTGTTGTGGAAACGTTAATGTCCTGATGAATGCGCTCCGTGACTTTGTTGCATAGTGGTTTGAAGTGATGCACTTTGAATGATTGAATTTGCCACACTTGCTTCTGTAAAACATTATAACTACTGAACAAGACACATCACATCGTATAAATCTGCTGTGTTTGTGTTGATGCTTGTGTGGTGCTTTTAATGCGAAGCGCTCTGTAACATTTGTCTTGCAAGGCGCCGCAAAAAAATAAGTAAAAGAAGTAAAATAGGAAGTAAAACTCTTGAGGTAATGAAGGGCCAATTTGGGCACTATTAAGCCAGGATGTTTTTTATTTATAGTTTATTTAATAAAAATTTGCAGTCTGGGGAGAAATTAAAGGAAAAAAAACAAACAAAAACAGTTAGCCAGGTCACTGTTTCCCCATATGAAACGGGTTAGCATTGATTTCAGCTTTCATGGCGCTGTCATGTGATGTTTCAAGCATGTGAGTGTATAAATAAAGCTTATTTACTCATATACTTACTTTCAGTATGTTTTATCACCTAATTTCATGTCATTCTATCATGTTTTGAGGGTGTGAGGAAAATATGGGAATATCACGCCCTGGCCAAGATAATGAGAATTGTTTAGATTTATGAGATGACAGAAGAAATTCTATATAATTCTAGGAAGCCTGCTGTAATTCCCAGAATACCCCAGGAAGTCTTTCTATTAGGAAGCTGTGATAAACGGCCATGTTCAGATTCCCATTCGTTTATTGTCATTCACTCTTGCAGCTTGTCCACAGAGTTTACACAAGTCTGTCCTTTCCAGCCTTCAACTTCCTTTCACTGGGTTTTGCTGGGCAGATGCTATCATGCTAACCCTTGTTTCACGTGAACTTAGTTCCCATTTTTCCTGTTAATAACTGACAATAGTAAAATTTTGTAGCGCAGACTTCTTATGGTTTGTGAAGCGAAGCATACCAAATAAAGTTCGAGAGCACTGCCCTAAGGGGCCTAAAGTGTGCCAGCAGAGTGTGTTACACAGCTGCTGAGGTCAAGGATTTAGGCTTTCCTTTTAACTTGTGCACCATCTGTAGCTTAGATTGTTACATTATGGACTGATTCTTCACTAGGAAAAAAAATGTTGTAAGAAGTATATTAAATTAGATTAGAAACACATTTTTACCAGGCCAGAATTTACTATTAGGAAATTTCACTTCAGCTCACCCTGATGCTCTCTCATTTCCTGTTTGGCCCAATCACAGAGCAGAGTCTGGAGTTCAGTTTGACAGAGGAATACTGCCGTAACCACTTCCTGGTGGGGCTGCTGCTGAGAGAGGTGGCCGATGCCTTGCAGCAAGCGCCCGAAGTGAGGCAGCAGGCTGTGGGCATCCTCAAGAACCTTCTTATTAAACACGCCGTGGATGATCGCTACACAGCTTTCAAGGTTAGGAGCACGTAAACAGAAAGGGACAAGCAGAGGCAGGACGAGCAGGAATGTGGAGAGCAGTGATTAATTGTTTTTAGCAATTCTGTTTCGGAACTATGCAAAATAACAATGAGATCACATTATTAAAGTATTTGATTTGACGTTTACCCTATACACACGTGAATAAAAAAAAAAAAGGTTTTCTTGGAAACAAAAGTCTGAAGAGTCTGAATAAAAAAAATAAAGGAGCCATTGTTTAGTGTGCAATACAGTCCTCATTAACAGAAGCCAAATTTTCTACTAAATGAGCTCAGCATTTTTACCCATAAAAGTGAATGAGGTATGTGACACAGGTTACAGGTGGTGACCTTGTTTTAGTTTATATACGATTGTCTCTTATTCAAACAAGCAAACAACAAGTTAAAGTTAAGCCACACTGACAGCAACATAAGGGCTAGGTGTAGCTAGCATTAACCTACAATAATCATCTCCTTGTACTTGTTTTCAAATGTTTATGGTTTCAGAACCAGCAGGCCAGGATCTGTTTGCTGTACCTCCCACTTTATGAGCTGCTCTACCAGAACTTGAAGCAGCTGTCCGCTCAGCCTCTCATGTCCAGTCCCGGGCTTGGCCTAAACGTGAGTCTCCTCGCAACGCTCCTTTTCTAAGGGATTTCTGTGACATAACTAAAAGTCAGCTTCAAGTAAGAATTGTGCTGAAAGATCTTCAGTCAGGCGTAGACTTATTCAAAAGGAGTCACTGTTGAAATTCAGTGGAGTCATGAAGCCTACTGTACAGTATGTACCAGTCTTTCTTCTATTTTTATGACCATGTCTATCCAAATAAAAATCTGTAAAATCCAAAACGCTGCTTCATCTATAATTAGGGCCTCATGAGTTTCTCTGTTCAGTTTAAAAATTCTCATTTACAGTCTTTGAGGTCCAAATAATTTGTTGCAAAAGCCTGAATATGACAGCTACTGGTCGTATGAAGTATTAAATAAAGATACATGATGTAAAAGCAAGGTAATGAATCTTGAATTTTGCTCTAGCATGTGTGTCTAACCTAGCCCGTCTGAAAGGACTGAAAGTGACAAATGAATGGTTTGGCAGGAAGTTTAGTTAAAAAGGTTAGCTTACCTGTGCTGTACAATACTGCATCAGCCTTCTCACTCACTTTGAGATCAAGCTTTAAGTAAAACAGCCTACTGCGCAACATTGTGAGGCCTCGTTGTGGATGTGGAGTGAAAATTCAAAATGTGAATTCAAATTATTTTCGATGTAAACCTAATTGTCTCATTGGAAATGGACAAGCAGGCCTGTCCCTGCAAGGTAAAGTCTCCCTCCTAGCTTGAAACCGTCTGCCAAGGGTCAGCATGGCCTGCGTAGCTTGGTTTTTGGCACATATATGTAGTGAAATTAGTCTCAAAAGGTTTACAAATGTGCGTGTGGTCTAATCCACAAGCACAAACTTAAGATTTACAAATGTTTACAATGATTTGTGTGCAAATTTTTGAGTGCTAACAAATGTATCCTCCACTCACAAATTTAAACACAACACTATTTTGAAAAAATTGACGAGATGGGAAACACACGGGTAACAAGTCACAGCTGAAACTGATCAACGGCAATGAGACAGGGGAAGCAAAACTACATGTCAACAAAAATATCACAACACCAAACAGTGAGTGAGCGTTAACAGCGAGGAAACATGTGGAGGGGATAAACTGAAAGTCCGAGGATCAAAGAAACAGGCGTATTCATCTTTCTGATGTCCTGAAACTCAAAGTAGTCGTTACAAAGATAGCTGGAAAAAGATCCCCGACTCGATCCCAGGACGAAATCTTTCTGCCAAATCAAACACGCAGAGCTGCCCGCTTTGGTGACCCTATGTGAAGAGAGCAGTCAAAAGCAGCTTTTAGCTTTATTATTTGTTTTTCTTGTCAGATGACTTTAATCTCATGTAGTTTGAAAGAGCACATTTCAAGAACACTGAGAACTCTGATGCCACTTTGGACACTGGAATTACTGGCATTACTAGGCGGAGCTTTGAAATCCAACTATTCCTTCCCTGGGAAGTGATCAGAAGAGAAACTCTTGCAGCATGAACTCTGACCCACAGTGGGCACACATGCATAGGATTCTATAGTCTGTTTAAAGTATTTAATGTCTCTTGAGTAGGAAGTATACAAAACCCAGTCCGTTTATAGAAACATACAAACATTATTTTAGTAATTACTGTTAATTTAGGTCAGCTGCAGAATAATAAATTTGGTGGTCCATAAGCACCGTTTGTGCTGGGAATCCCTCCTGTGTAATACAGGACTTCTCAGACTGAGTGAGTAGACGGTAACAGATTGCTCCAAGGAAGCTAAAATGGCACAATACATTGTGAACAAAGATGCCAGAACTGTTGCATTTTGTATTTGTCACTGTTAAAATATTTCCTCCCATAACAGGAAATAGAAATGTCAAGCATCTGCTCCATTCCACTTTGTCTGAAATGTGCAGTAATATTCAGGATGATCCAGCTCACCTCTTTACAGCAACACAGTTTTCACTTGTTCCATCTTGTGGTTGGCCAGGGCTCCAGAGATGACCTAATATCCACAGACATCAGGAGGATCAGCACAGCGATCGAGAAAGAGCATGGTGAGTCGAGAACAATAGAAACTGTATGGTACATGTGGCGTCTTCCTGTTTACATATTATTCATTATGATACAAACATATGGCTTCAACACCCACTGATCCATTAGCAGCACTCCGTCTGAAAGCAGCAGCTGTTGGCCAGACATGACTACGCTTGACCGCAGACATCAAACCTCTTAGAAAATCCTACAGCATTTCTTGTATTTTATTCACTACCAACATGATGTTGAAATTCAGATAGCTCTCAAAGATGGATAAGATCAGTGTAAAATAGAAGGTGAACGTGGGTGTTTTACTGAGTTATAGGAGCTGCTCATCAGGCCAAATACATGTTGACCTGAGAAGATTGGGAGGCTAAGACAGTTTTTATCCTTCGAGACTAAAAGGTGAGGGTTAAATGTTTAAAACAGGGACCATGTAGTTCGGCATTTCGGTAGCATAAACAGTCCAAAAGGGGCAGATTGAAAATAAACAAATATGAAAATCAAAGCAGCAGAAGCAACAATGTCATGATCTGTAATCTCAAGTAGAAATCCTTTATTTATTCCAGAAAAGGAGTTTATTAGCTTCTTATTCCCTGGTGACACAACAAGAGTTATGTTCTCAGACTTGACAGTGCTCGCCTGCTGCGTGCAATGATGTTCACAGGCTCAATAGGTGGTGTGTTGTTGTTGTGCTGTAGCATATTAGCCCAAACAAGTCCTGATGTAAGAATGTTTTTGTAACTTTTTTCTAAGAATTATGAATTTGTTTAATTGCATTGGAAAATATCATAATTCATCATAATAAAGTATTTTTTCACAGTTAGAAAGCTTTGTGAATACGAGCCTTGGAGTCTTTTTAACATCCTTATCAGTAGACATTTATATGCACGTGTTGTTTACTTCAATTCAATTTTTATTTGAGTTTATTGAATTTATATAGTGCTAAATCACAACAACAGTTGCGTCAAGGTGCTTTATATTGTACAATAATACAGAGAAAACCCCAACAAACCCATTTTGGTTGCAGGTCAGCCAACTCAGAATGGCCACGTTGTGAGGAGGGAGGACTCCAGAGGTTCTCTATTTATGGACCCGGGAACACCAGACAACATTGAGGTGAGGTAACATTTCATTTTAGCCCAACAGGTTAAACAGATTTAGGGCAGATTGTCAGTCAGGTCCAGAAAACTGAGGCGCTGGACACAGTTTTGGGTTTTTCCCTTACCTGGAATATAATTCAGAAATGTCAAATATGCTGAACTGTTGACATCAAGATAAGTCAGACAATGTCTGATTATCACTGATTTGCATTGCAGCCCTGACCTTTTTTTATATTCACTTTTAACTACTTCTAAGAAAGTCTGACCCATTTGGAAGCACTTCTGAAAAACTGTGTGGAGTACTCAAACGTACTGTATGCAAAGCAGCCTGAAACACGTGATATGCAAATTTTAGTTTAAATGTTTTGTTCACTGGAAGGTTTGTTGTCACTTCCCAAATTAGCAAAATCGAATTAGTTCTGAAGTGCTCAAAGTTTTGCACTGCTTCTGCTATTTTACACTTTAAGATTTTACTCACTCGACGTGGGCTTGGTGTAGTGGTGTAAAAATCAGTGGCGACAGATACAGGCCACGTACACGCACTGCTTCGCTCTTACATCCGAAGCTTTCGCAGCTCACTTTCTGGTAATGATGTTAAAAAGCAGCTGGATGTGTCTTTTGGACAATGGCGGTGTGTTCTCAGCAGAAAGCATCTCTGAACTCAGAGCCAACATAACAAACTCTTCTCCTGTTCTTCAACCATGACTCACTTAGGAAATGTGTTAGAAGGTTTATACTGGAAAACATCAGCTTCATGTCAACCAGCGATCATTCATGTTTCATGATGAGATGCCAGATGAGCAAATGCTCGTGCTTACAATTTAGTCACAACGTCAGAAAATGCTAGGCTTGTTCATTTGTCTCTGTAAATGACAATTAGATGACTTGAAGAAAAACAGATCATGAAGTTTAAACAGAAAAAGCTTTATCTTTCTCCTAAGGCCACTGCTTTTTTTTCTGTCACACCAACTTTCAGTAAAGACATGTGAAAAATGAATAGGTTCTTCGTTTTCTCAGTCTCCACCTCTCCTTTAGGGCTGATGAAATTCTGCTCGTTGTAATTTTGCTGGAAATTTTGAATTTCTGCTTGTTAATAATAAATAATAAATTTATGTATTTTTACATCCACCATTCACGTCTTCAGCATCATGCTAAGGCTACTTGTTGCTGCTTTGTGTAATCAAAAGTAAATAAATGTTTGTTTTGTGTGTTTGCTGATAAGAGACATAATATTTAGATTCTGATGACATTGCGAAAGCAACCTTTCACATACTGTTTGCGTTTGTGGTCATGTTTTTTTTTCATAACAAAGGTTTCATCAGTGAGCCTGTCCTCAAGTCTGGGTTTAAATAAATAATTCTCCTCCTGTAAAGTATGGCCGTTTAGATCCTCTGACACTCTGAGATTTTCCTCTATCCTAACCAAACAGGAAGTTGGAGTGAAAGTACATAAAACCTGACGGTTAGGACCACAGTGTCCAGGCTCACACACTCTTTATTTACCCACCCCACAGGAATTATTATATTATATTATTCTACAGGAAGTATTATAACCATATATTGTTTACAAACCAATTATTAACCAGTTAACCAACTATAAAGCATGGCTAATCAAATTTATTTTAAAGATTGACGATTATATTTATTTTAACATTTGGCTTAAGTGTCTGTTTACCTAAATATCTCTCAGTTATTGAGTGTTTTCTGTGTGTTGTTCCAGCTGCAGAGACGCGCCTCCACCATGAGCAGCAGCACCATGCCTCCTATCGGCAGACTGGGACAATATGAGATCAAGGGCCTCCTGTTCTCCTTCCTACACATCGCCAAGACTTTGTCAGAAGGTCAGTGAGGCTCTATAGCCACAGTGCACATGCTGAGCTTCGCTCACTCAGGACGTGACTCCACTGTCTGTTCTGCTATTTCTCACAGTCATTGCTCTGGCTGACTAAGAGCGTGTAACCAAGTGTATCAATTTTGTCTGTCTTTTTGTCCACAGACACTATGATGGCCTACTGGAACAAAATCAGTCCCCAAGACATCATGAACTTCCTCAGTTTGCTCGAGTGAGTAGCTAATGAAACAACAGTCATATGTAAATACTAAGCAAAACTATACATGTGTTTTTACTGCTTTATCAGTCCTGTGAAGCATTCTAAGTGGATGCAAAAGGTTCCTCGTGTTTCATGGTTTCCTTTCTCCTCAGGGTCTGCCTGGCTCAGTTCCGTTACATTGGAAAGAGGAACATCGGCAGGTAAGGCTGGAAAACAAAGCTGTGCCTTTGTATTATGTGTCACATTTGTCTTATCTGTCAGCATCTGAAATTTGAAACCCAACTAAATTTAGCTCAGGCACCAGGTCATGTGGGTATGTTCTGGTGAAATTTACCTTTACTACTCATCTTTTTTTTAAATGAGTCAGCTTGTGTCGATCTTTTATTTATTATCGGGTGTTAATATATTCGTTATATATCATAATGCATCTGTGAGTGAGTTTCAGGAACATGGTTTTATGTTGTTCCTCTTCCTCCTTCCTTCTTGCTATTGTTATTATTGATCTAGGAGCCAGGAGGCATGTGTGTCGAAGCTGTTCTCCTCAGGTGGAAAGTCTCAGACCATGCCAGCCATGCGCTGCAACCGTGCCAGCCTCATGCAGAGCAAAATACACCAGTTCAACACCATGGAAGCCTGCCTCACCCTCAACATAGGTAAGGCACTCCCACTAGTTCACATGCAAAAAGTCAGGTTACACTTCACACTAAGTTTCCTAGAAAGAATCTAAGTCGTAATGGAACTGCTAGTTCTGCCAGTACTGCACTAATCTTCAAGAGATCATGCAGGTAAAGTGATATAGAGATCAGCTCAGAGTCCAACTGAGGGAGTCTGCATACAGCTGAGGTTTGCTCAGGAATATTTCACATGAAAGAGAATAATTCCACAGCCAGTGATTTGTTTGTTAAAGATTAGGCTTGCAGAAAGATTCACAGCAGCACAGGAGACTCTGGAGAGAGGTGATTACATTCCTAATGTGACACGCCTAGTCAATAGTGACAGTCCTTATTATCACTGTACTGGAAGATCTCAGCTTGCAGCCTGCTCAGCTTTGCTGTTGAAATTAAAGTGTTTCTTTTGAGTTCATTTATAAAAAGTAGGAATATGAAAGTATTAGTTTTTGTTATTGTTTTGTTTGGTATTATTTTAGTACACAAAAATCTATAAATAGTAGAATCAGATGCAAGGATCTGGAGCTACAATACAGCATACACACTAACACTCCCATCACATCATGATCCAAGTCCAATTTTGGCATTAAAAAGATCAAAATTGTTCCATCTGAACCTCTGTCATGTGAGTGCTGCTGCAACACTGCCTGGTGCTTCAATCCTTCAACCACACCAGCTCCACGTGCTGGTTCTGGTAGGACGTTTGCTGGTCACTCTCCAATTTGTGTGTCATATTTACTGATGTAATGAGTAATTGAAAAGTGTGTTAACGGCACTAACTGTTCAGCTCTTCTTTGTGCATGTGGATAAAGAAAAAGAAAACTTGTTAGTATGGCAATAATTTCCCTGTAATCAAAAGGAATTTCAATGTGTTTTATTTATGAGGTCGTTTACATTTTCCTACAAATGTTAAAGGTAGGTGCACTAGAATAAGGCCAAGTCAGGTTTTTACTGGAAACAAGTAGTTATACTGTAAGTCAATTTTAATAGTCTGCAAGTAATACTTCATAATTATTTGGTAATTTGTGGGAAAAACAACAACATTTTCCCATCTTACACTGTAAGTACACTGTGCTTGGGTGGAGGCTGTCTTATGAAAGGCGTTATTGTATAAGGTCACATAGGCCTGCACATTTTGAAGAACAAAGATGAACTTATCACATGTGTATTGGTCAAATAAAAGGATATTTGAATGATAAATAATAAATCACATCAACATAATAAATATTAAATAAAGCTGTAAAAAGGCACAATTACAGCATATTTATGATTATTTACGTTTTTCTGCAAAAACTTGCACACTACTTAAAATTACTTACAGTGTAGTAGTTTCTTTGTTTCCTGTAAAAACCTGACTTGTTTCGCCCTGATTCCCGTGTCTCTACCGTTATGTATTTATAGGTAAATGTAATTACATTGTAATTTTGGATAACATGGGCTGAAATAACTTTTGATTACAGGGGAATTGCGCTGTTAGACGCAGGCCATATTATAAAGTGCTACTTAAAGAACTATTAGAAACTATCAGTTCTGTAACAGAGTAGCAGTTTCTCACCTGCGTGACCGCTGAGTTCACAAGTACTGAAGTGTGACAATTAAAGAAGAACATTGTATCTGTGAAACATCAGAAGAAGGTCTTTTTAGAACATGAATGCACGTGTGCGCTCTCGACATTTAGATGGTTTTTGATGCATTAAGTGAGACCATTGCCACATGAGTTATTAATGCAAAGTTGATCTCCCAAAGCCACACAGATGTTAGCCATATAATGACCTGTTGTAATACATAGCTCAAGTAAAATAAACAGATATTTATAACTTCTGTTTCCTGAAGGAGAGGAACGAGGTAGAACACATAAGTATGGGCCCTCACATGTCCTGGCTGAAGAAACCTTTATTCACGCCTTAAAGGCGGATGATCTGTGATGACATGTGCCCAGCCCCCCCTGCACATAAACCCCCTGTCATCACAGTCATCCCTCAGTTCGATAGCCGCTCTTCACTGAGCCAAGCTGGTCCTCCTCTGCTCCTCAGATGCAAAAGGAGGGGAGCAAAAGCTCAGCAACTCAAACTCCATTGAGCTATAAGATGCAGGCATGACCTTGGGAAAATATGCAGCTTTGTGGCCATCAGGAGAGAACTGTGTGCAAAAGGGATGCACAGATAAAGCATGAAGGTCACCCACTCGCTTTGCCTAAGCCAAGGACAAGTCCCATGCTGGGACACTGGACCTAACCACGGGTTTCAGCCAGCTAACCCCTTTCAAAAAACGTATGGTGAGGGGATGTGTACCTGTTGCCATGCTGGTGCCAATATGACATGCAGCTATAGCTACTAAATAAACCTTAATTGTAGAAAATGAAAGGCCCTTGTCCAGCAGCTCCTACAGGAATGTCAAAACATCTACAATATGCCACTGGACTGGGAGAGTATGACGGTCCTGCCACCATTGCTTGAAGGCTCGCCATTTGTAAGCGTATAAGCCTCTAGTGGATTATGGAGAAGAACAGGGGGCAGTGACTGTTTACCTTCGAGGCAAAAAGGTCTATTTGCACCTCGCCAAATAGATCCCAAATCTGAGCCACTATCAAAGGGTGCAACCTTCATTCCCTCTTTTGAGGGAATGAAGGTTCCCTCTTTTGAGGGAACCTTCATGGGGGGGGCCCTCTCCCCCCATGAGGAGAGGGTCATCTCGCCCCATGAGGAGAGGGTCATGTTGTGCAACACCCATCCATCCCAGGACTTTCTCCACAAACGTTCACAGGGATGACTGTGATGACAAGGGGGTATAGATGCAGGCGGGGCTGTGCGCATGTCATCACACGTCATTAGGTCTTATAGGTGTGAATAAAGGTTTCTTCAGCCAGGACATGAGAGGGTGTGATATCCCATACTTATGTGTCGTACCGAGTGAATCGACTGAAAGGGAACTACAGTTCATCATCGTTCTGAAATGCCACTCCTCTAAGACAGAGTTAGCCAACTGAGGCTCAGGCTTTGCTTTCTAAACAGACATTATCTTGAGCCACTGACTGCAGTATGTCGAGCTCTAAGGCCTCTCTGGTCTTCACTTAATGAATATGCAGCCATGCTAGATAAATGCAACAGTGTGTAGAATCACCACAGAAAACACAGTTGCAGAAAATAAATGGGTGTGTTCACCCGCACGCACACAGGGATTTGCTTTGCTGCATCATAACCTTAAATATAAATAGAGGCTGTGACAAATCTACTTGTGAACTTAGCATTAAAGTCCTCTTTAAACAATTCTCTGTACCTTTAATGCAGTGTTAGGGATTCTCAAAGGGTTTATATGTATAGCCTGTGCATAAAATGATTGTACATGTACCCTGTAGACTGCTCTGTCACATGTGTTTTCCTTGTTATTTTGTACTTTACCGAGAAAAAAGTTGTTCTTATCTCTGGCTGTATGCAAATAATGAAAAATTGAGCTGGATGTTATGTTCTTTAAAAACATTTGATACCTACTAGGAGTATACTAAACAAGATGTAATTACTTGTTGATTTGTGCAAATCAGTCAATGAACCATTTGCCTAATGAGCTGTATTTAAATGACCATTTTAAAGCGAGCAGGAAATCATCAAACACAACAATACTTAAGAATTTTTGCAGTCATCAGCTTTTTCTGGATAAAAGGCATATTTTGTTGTACACCACAACGTGAACCATTAGCATGCACAGCACCTCAGGATTTCTTTATGTCTCCATGTGTTTCTGTGTTTCAGGAGCAGGGCCGTCAGAAGCAGAAATCCACCATCAGGCTCTGCTAGAAGGCAACATCTCCACCGAGGTCTGCCTCAGCGTCCTGGACATCCTGAGTCTGTTCTCTCAGTGTTTGAAGGTCAGCACATGCACACACACTCAAACCAGGCTGATGTTAGATTTACAGTGATGCAAAAGTCACTGAGTCTTTAAACAAGTGTGTTATAAAAATCTGAGCCAGTCTCCACGATGTTTAAGAGGTTTTCAGCTCTTAATAACAGTCTGTATACGTTCAATGCTGCTAATAATTCTAGAAATGTCACCATGTGTGCTCATCTGTTCTTTACCTGTTTCTGCAAGTGACCCAAGTAAGTGAAGTGTTGAGTCCAATGAACAGTCGCTTGTGGGGCCCAAATTCCAGGCCCCACAAGTTTGAACGCATGTTGTGTAGTAATAATCACATTTTTGGTTCTCACAAAGATGTATAAGTGTGAACACACACGCAGAATTTTGTTGTATTTATGAGAGGGTATTCAAGCATTTAAAGTCCCTTACCCTGAGTTTAACCATCACTCCTGAGTGCCAAGCTAAACCTCCTGATCCTGAGTCCTGATACTTCACAGTAGATGGATCTTTGCTGGATTTGTGAGCTAATTTTTTCATCCTTCTTGCAGGTTCAAATCATTCTGGGAGAGGGTTTCATAAGCAGAGCGATTATTTTGTGATTTAGCAGCCCTACCTGTGTTTGACTTCACTGCTTTGTCAGCTGCTCAGTGTTGTTTAATGCCACATACCTAAAGAGAAAAACTTTTGAGACACTTCTGGACCCCAGCTAACCCCAGATAATTTCTGGGGTTATCCTCAAATAGGCCTTTTGGGTGGATGGGGTGAAGTTGAACATATTTAGATTTCATTCTTTTTATTTGTCTTCTTGGGCTTTCAGTGGCAGCTGTTGTTTGGCTGGGTTTTTCTTAAGAAAGTTGCAACCGACAACCTGCGCAATTCACATTGCCACATTACAAACAGGCTCAATCACATATAGAAGCTTTTATTGAGTGTAACTGTGTTCTTTTAAAAAAAACTACTTTGTCACTGGCTGCATGTGACACAAGCATGAATACTGATACAGACACTGGAACCCAAACTTTAGGATTTGGATCAAAATTGTAAAACAGTACAAATCAGCTGCTGCCATCAGCATCAGTTTTTTGGTTGACGTTTTGGTAAAGTGCTAGTGTATTTATTCTTATGTGTGTGTGTGAGTCAGACCCAGCTGCTGGACAGCGATGGTCACAACCCACTGATGAAGAAGGTGTTTGACGTCTACCTGACTTTCCTCAAAGTCGGCCAGTCAGAAGCTGCCCTCAGACACGTGTTCGCCGCTCTGCGGGCTTTCATCAACAAGGTATGTGTTCACATTCATACGAAGTATTGCTGCAGTGTTAAAGTTAGTATGACTCAGATGATGGCTTGAGCAGGTAAACATGAAGTGTTTTTGATGACTGGTGCTGATATAAAATTTTTGTTGTTGCTTTTGCCACGGCCTAAATACAACTTTCCAGTGTGAACAATGAGATGAGTGAGATGTCTGGTTCCAGCCGTCACACTGCCATTCTCTCTCATTCTGTCTAATAGCTAAAAATAACCCAAAGGTCACACTGCTCCAATAAAGTAAGGTGGCTCTTGAGACCATTCCTAGTTTCTTGTGTTCGCTGCCTCGTTCCCAGCCACCCGCTAGAAAAATGCTCTAAAATGTATCTAATTGAGTATTTCTCATTGTTATACTGGACAGAAATGAGCTTTAGCGCAACTCAGTCAAAAGCTGCTGCAGGAATAAAGGTAGTTCCCAAGGGAGAGAACCACCCTGTTCCTAGAGTTATCATGTTGGCAGCGTCAGTATCGTGTGAGTTAATTAAGTGATGAATCAGAGAAGAGCAGGGTTTGTCCTGGCATGCTTCCTCCAGTTACAGTAAGAGCATGAAAGGTTAGCCTGTGCAAATAGTAAATACCTGAAGAAAAGAACATGAACACATTAAATAGTCCCGCTTTGATCAGACAAAATAGATCAATAGAATAGTTTGCTGCAAATTGATTACAGTGTGTACAGGTTCATTAAAATGTCAAACAATGCGGTTTGTGAGATTCTAAAACCAACAAACTGCTCTCTGGTTTCTTTGTAGTCCCGGTTTCCTGTGTCAACAGATTTTGCACACGAGTGAGCCACAGCGCAGACATTGTCCTTCGTCAACACAAACGATGGACTGTGTGAATGTGCGGCTGAAAGTAGTCCCCCCAAAAAATAGTCTTTGCAATTTGTACTCAAAGTCATTATGTGTTCATGTTTTCCAAAGTGGTCTGTTTACGGTAGTTTGCTTTGCAGGGATTTAGTGTTTACACAGAATAAAAGTAGTAAAAATAAAGTTTTCACAGCGTGATTTATGTTTACTGAGGAGTGCAAAACCATCTTTAGGTGTTTAAATGCTACTATAGACATTTACTACAGAGACATATTCATCCTCCGAGAAAATGGACAACATAAGAGACATGTTGTCCATTTTGTAACTGAGCAGTGCTGACACGGTTATTTTTGCAGCCAGACGTATTAGGTTGTGTTTTTGGTAGCGTGTGTCTTTCTGTCTGCAAACATGACAACTCAAACAGCTTAATTTAATTGAATTCTAATAAAACTTTGTAGGTGTGTAGAGTGGGCTCAGCTTAACAAGCCTTTAATGGTCTTCAAGGTAAAAAATTGTGAAGGAAAACAAAATGAATATGTACAAAATCCAATACTAATCCCTCAAAAGTCAACACTGCCCAGGGAGTGAGGTGGAGGTTTGAGTGCTTGTAGTTCTGTGTGTAGTTTCCTTTTTAGCAACATTTTGGATTTTTTAGTTTATTGCACTTATGCTGAATTGAACACCGCCAAAAAACAAAAGCTTATCTTTATTTGCACTTGCTACAGGGTTGATGATGAAAACCAGAAGTCATCATTCATTTATTTTAAATGATGGAGGAAGATGTTACCACTATGAGCGATGACCCCAAAGCTGTGAGCCAGAAGTTTCTTAAAGCAGAGCCCCTTCATTTCTGTTATAACAATAAGTTACTCGCTTAACTGATGTGAACTCAGCGTAGAGTGCAGGAGGCAAATATACAAACATGCTTTTCACACAGGCGGAGCGGTGTCTCAGGTTTGTAGCAAGACTTTTGTGTGGCTAAAAATCCACCACAAGCTGAGAACACTCTGCTTGTCTGTTCTCAGCAGTCGACACACAATCGCATGTTTTTTGTTTTTTCCTCTTTCAGTATTGGAAAGAGTTTAAATTCCAAATGGAAATGTCTTTACAAACGCAGCAATGAGTTTGAATCCAAAACAACTGAAAGTAAATAAACACCTAAAACCTGACGATGCACAAGAAGGAAAAGAAGAGTGTTGCATGCATGACATACATGACACAGTGACTGAACTCACACGGGGGCGGGGCGGGAGCTGACACTCGACAAGCTTTTGCGTTCTTCTGCACGTCATGTATATATATGTTGGAGTAGTTTGTAATAATGAAGTCTACTTTGGCTCAATCCTGTGCTCCAACTGAGCGGTCAGATTTCGTTACATTTTATTATATACTTTGTCACGGCTTTATATTTATAACAGAGCTGGATTAAAACTCTTATCGGCAGTCATTATTCCTGGCAGCAGCGTCCTGTGTTTTCCTGTTAACAGCCAAACATTTGCTCCTCTTGGCCACACAAACGCTGGAAACCACCTCACATGGACTAATTCAAGTCTAAACACGACTCGTGAATTACCTGGTACACAAGACTCATGAGCCTTTGTGCCATCCTGTCCTTAGTGCAGGAGTATCCTTTAGTTTATCTTAATATGAAATTATGAATTATGATATGTAATAATTACACACAAAACTACAGTATATGGGCAAAACATTTAAATAACTTAAAGTTTGATTTAAATGCACTGGTTTAAACTAATCGGGCTTATTGCTTGTATTTACAATGTGAAAGAAGAACTAACATGTTAGCAGGTCAGGTTTTTTGTTACTTCTTGACAATAAAATAAAAAAAAAAAAGCAAACATTTGCAATAACCTTGTAACACCAAGTATATCATATTTGACACATAGGTTGATGATGCAGAGGTTTTCGAGACTTTTGTTTTCCCCCAAAAAACTGAATAAATTTGACATTTTATGATCAAAGGAGCTTAGGAAAGAAAAGCGTCTGGCCTTCTTTAAGTTGCTTGAAGATGTTTCACCTCTCATCCAAGAGCTTCTTCAGTTCTAAGGTCAAATGGTCGAGAGTCCCAGATTTAAGCCCTATGGGAGTGACCCCCCCAAGAGGGACAATGGACCCCTTAATGATCCTCTACCTAATCACACAAGCTCAGGTGTGAAAACAGGTGTAGGTCACAATCAGCCAAGGTTTTGGGTGAACCCATTGTGAAACCTGGCCTCACCCTATCATGTGAATTCCTGAGGTCAGAAGGCCCAGGATGTGCGTGGGCGTTATGGTGTCTGGGAAGGATCTCAAAACTGGATTATAGATGGCAGACAGTCGGTGTCGCAAACCACCACGTCTGTTCAAAGATGGTCTTCACAGTGGACAAAGATGGCTTCTTTCACTCCTCTTTCAAACCATCTATCTTCTCTGTCCAAAATGTGAACATTGGTGTTCTCGAAAGAGTGACCTTTGACCTTTTAAATGCAGATGGACAGCTGAGTCTTGTCCCGTCGAGGTGACTATGTTGTGCCCTGCGTTTATGAAGTGGCTGTTTGGTCTCTCCAATGTCTGATTGACATTTATGATGTTTTGATATTTACAACATGCTCACGTCATCCTGCTTATCTTTAACAGCACGCTAATGAACCTTTGACCTATGACCTCGAAGGATTACTTACCAAAGAAGTGTATTTTATTATCTTCTTTACATACGTGATTGGAGAAGAATCTTTGTCTCCGGTAAGCTGTAAAAACCTGAGACATTCATACCATGTGTGATTTATGGTATCGTTGTGAAACTGAAGGGCATCGTATGGAAAAAATAAAGAGTGTGTTGTACAACTGTCTCCATGCACTTTTATATGACCTATTATTTAACCAATATATTTCAAGGTGAACTTTGACCTTTGGTGCTAACGATGAAAGTCAAATGTTTAGCCAACCTAGGTACTCGTAGCCCAGGAGGTCTACTATGTTTTTGTGAAGTTTGAAGATGATCCATTGGGAGTAATATAAAGTTTTTACTGCTTTTTTCCATTTGATGTGATGTTAACTTTATTTTCACCCAAACCTAAATGGACTTATTTGTATCTACCATCACACAAGGTTTTACGATGATATCTTCCAGCCTTATAATCCTGAGAAAAACAGGAATGTGAAATAGAGTTAATCAGTGTTTTATCGTCTTTCCTACACACTCACTCTATTTTCTAACTCCAGCTCTGTCCTCGATCTGCCTTTAATACACTAACCCATTGTCCCGCCAGTTCCCTTCGGTGCTGTTTAAGGGTCGCGTGACATTGTGCGAGGCTCTGTGCTGCGAGGTGCTCAAGTGCTGCGTCTCCAAGCTGACCTCTCTGCGAGCCGAGGCGTCAGCCCTGCTCTACCTGCTCATGAGGAACAACTATGAGTACACCAAAAGGAAGACCTTCCTACGCACACACCTGCAGGTAAAGTGGAGCCCCTTTGAAAGTGTAGTCAGTGAACATTAATCGTACTGTTGGTCTTCAGCACTCGGTGGTCCAAGCCCTCTTCATTCTTGACCTTTAGCCTTTTCTCCAGCACATTATTCCTGCACGTGAACACTTTGCGTGCTGTAAGGGAGGTGAAGAATGTAAAGTGTGTTTAATTACAGACCGCCTGCTGAGTTTCTCTTTCTATTATCTGTCAGTGATTAGTACAGGCACGATTTACTGGATCGTGTGTGCATTTCCTCCTTTCATTTTCATCTTTATCCTTGCTTACTGCCACACACCCC
>VURO01022479.1:62656-77635 GCA_015108175.1 Pelvicachromis taeniatus
AGTGTCCAGGTGGATGTATTGTACAATTGGATATAGTTGTCTGTAGATTGAGCTCAATCCACACTTTCTTCATAGATAATAATAAGCGAATAAGCTATATTTTTATACTCGTTTTGTGTAAATGACGTGTCACAATAAGTAGTTACTCATTACTTCATGATTCTTCCACTATTATTCACCATTTTTCTGTAGTACAGACAAAGTACGGTGCTTCATTAAGGAGGACAGAATGTGATGATTAGGAAATCCTGGGGTTGTTAGTGTTAGACTTCAAAAAGTAGCACTTTTGTAGATGTTACTAATGACTTGGGTTTTTTTATCTTATTAATCAGGATGTGGACTAGTCCTGATTCATTTCTCTTTTTCTTTCATGAGTGAGTAAAGGGAGCAAGTTTAGCCTCTTGTAGTTCTTGTGTTCCCTCTTATGAGCAGCCGTACAATCCCACTTGTGAAACATTACTCCTGATGTGAATTTGGTTCAACAGTAAATACCGCTCCGGAGGTGTAGATGACAGATTCAAGTTACTACTAGTGTGAAAAGTATGCCACACTGTTTCAAGGTATATTGTATTTACTGGTTAGCTAACATTTCAATAATGGCCAATGCAATCTGGCACAAATAACAGGTGACAAACAACCAGCTTGTTTAGAAACTGATTGGACTGTGCAGTGTCTTGGAGGTTGTTGGAGACTGGATGAATCTGGATACACTTCACAGCTCACACGGACCGTAACAATCATCCAGTAAAAATGCTGCTTTATTACTGACAAGTCCGTAATAGATGAGCTGTGCCACTTGCGTAACGCGTAATGCAGCTGTTGGTTAATAATGACTAAATAATGACTCTGATTTGCTCTGACTAGCTGGTGATCTGGTGTTGTTGTCCCCCGCCAGCATTTCAAACAAATTGACCTTCATGGCAACTATAAGACACGTTTTGGCTCAACATGCCGTAAATTGCTCAGCACGAAATGCTTTTATGCGGTTCCTGTAAATAGCCTCCCCCCCCCCAGATATCATGCTCTGAAAGGGAAACAAATACACAGGAAGCAAAGGCAGCAGCAAAAGCTACTGTGTTCACACCTTTAGTCACAATATTGTCTATGTGCATTGCTGTTGAGCAAACACTAATATTAGCATTTTAATGCAGAAAGAGTAAATGTGGTCCCACATCTCTTGCACCTTCTTGTGGGTAGGACCTTAGATAACCAGCACTCAGAATCGCTTGCAGTCCAACCATAGCCATAGGTAAGAGTGTAATGTAATGTAACTGTAACATAATGAAAGCATTAACAATGCAGTAACACAAATAAGCTGGAATGCAATATGAATGAGCTGCACATTGTCTTCTGTTGCGCCTTTTCAGAAGATTAGAAAATCATCCCACTTAAAATCATGCACTTAAAAAGCTTAAAGGGGCTTGATTTAAACTAACAAGTCAATTTGAGTCAAGCAGCAGGATGCAGGCCACATCTGAAGAACAAAGCCTCGCTCGTGTTTTCTCCTTTTGTTCCTTTTGTTCCTTTTTTAATCAGTCTCTGTACGTTTGATGCAGTCCACAGCTTTCCCCTCAGAAGTGAAGGGTCTGACCAAGCGGATCCGCACAGTTCTGATGGCTACAGCCCAGATGCGAGAGCATGAAAAAGATCCTGAAATGCTGCTGGACCTCCAGTACAGCCTGGCCCGGTCCTACGCCAGCACCCCTGAGCTGAGGCGGACCTGGCTGGACAGCATGGCCAGAGCGCACCTCAAGAATGGAGATTTGTCAGAGGTATGAACATGGAAGACTGAGTGATTCTGACATCTCTGTGGCTGTCCCTTTAGTCTTTGTCTTTATTGTTACCGTCATGTGGGTTGCGGTCTGTAGGAAAATAATGTCGACAGGTAGGTTTTATTGTTTGACATCTTTGATAAGAACCACATTCACACTGGTCTGGTACACAGACAAAGAGTGGCTCAAGGATGACTTTTTTTCAGTGTTGTAGCAACACCTAAAGCAAACATTTGACACCTGACCTGCAATACAGGTTTAGTCCTGCAGGCCATGTTTTTTCTTTCTCAGCTGCAGTGGTGTTAAAGATAATCCGAGATGCTGTCATTTCAAACTGGACACTGTAATATTTATAGGCCCAACTCATCACGTATTTGAGTATTTTTAGCATTTGGTATTTTCATTGTTATTAAATGAAACTTTAAACATAAAAGTCTGCTTTTACCTTTTGCCCCCCTTTCTTTTGTTTTGGTTTTTTGGCGATACTACAGGAAAAAGGTTATTCAGGGTTACTAAGAAACAACTGAATGCTTCATCCTCTGCCAAATGAGACATACATTTTCATATCAATACTGTGAACACGTCCAGTCCCGATGTTGTACAAGGAAACTTTTGGTCACAATTAGATCATGAAAAAGAGAGATCAAAGGTGAAGACGGATATAAGACTTGAACCTGGGTGGTCCAGCTCAGGTCATGTGTGTTTATTTAGTTATTAAGAAGTTTATATTTGTATAAGGACTTTTCTGAAAGGATTTCTAAAACTTTTCACTTGAAGTGAGCCTGTTAATTTAAACACAATTGAGGGATTGTAACATTTGATCTGTTTATATCTCTACCAACAAGGTTGTGTCTTTGGTAGCGTTGCCTGCGTTTTCTGGACTTTGTAGGTTTGTGGACAGCAGTCAAATTAACGATCCAGTTTAGCAGACATCTAGGTGTTCAAGGTCAGCTCAATGATTTATTGGTCAAAACTGGATAAGTCGCCTTATAACTAAAAAACTAGCATTTTAGCAAGTGTAGAAAGTACCATCTAAGGATTTAAAATTATTATAATTGATCTGAGGGTCTACATGATAATAATGCTGTGTAGAGCTGCTATTCTTTGTATATATAAATATCATGTTAGGTTATTATGACTTTATTACATACAGTACAGTAACAGGTTATAACAGTTTAAATACATAAAAAATGACATTCATGTACAATGTTCCCAAATATGTTTTTTTATGTGTGTGTGTGTGTGATCAAAACCTTTTTTCACCTGATATTTATTACTAAACATTTAAACAATGAACTGAATGCTACACATATACTATAGCCACACAAACACTAATTATACTCCAAATGATGTCAAGTTTATTAAAATGGGTTTCAACAGGGCAAATATTATTATATACAACCAAATGAGTAAAGTGAAAAGAACTGCTGAGCTTTTCAGCTCCTGTATATTACAATGCCACATCCCGTCTCTTTGGATTATTCTTCAGTAAAGGATAAGAGAAAGTCAATAACAGCTTTCATGCCTCAGAGCTTTTTCGCACAGTCATTTCAACCTTTGTGCCCTGGTGTTAAAAATTTTTTTTTTTTCAGTGTGTTTGTTCTGTTCAGAACTTGTCTTCTTGTCTCCACAGGCTGCGATGTGTTATGTTCATGTGGCTGCGCTGGTTGCAGAATACCTGAACAGGAAAAGTAAGGTCCCCCACCCGTCTACACACAAGCAATGCTTTAATCTTCTTCACATTGTGTGCCTAGTGTAACAGGTCTGTTAGCAACTATACTATAACTATTTAAATGATTTAAGCAACAAACTCAAAGGTCGCGCTGAGGACCTGACTGCAGCCAGCCTTTATTGTGGACCTCCTGGTGATAGACATGGCAGTTTGTTTGTCATGTCTATCACGCCGTTCTCACAGTGTGCAAACGCTACACAGCACAGGGACAAGTCGCAAAAGCAAATTCTCACAATGTCATACGTTATTTTTAGGGGTATCTTTATCTCATGCAAAACTGGCTGTAAGTCTGTGTAATCCGCTAAACAAATTTGTGGCGGATATGCTGACAACAGTTGGTTGACAACAACGCTTATCTCTGAAAATTTGCTTGAGTTCTAGTCCAGAGGCAGCAGCATGTATAAACTGTATCTACCTCCCATCAGATCCACTTTTCATGTGTTTCATTTGGTCGTGGCTGATACCTGTCTGGATTTTCATGAATTCTCAGTGTCACAAAAGCACCTGTCACAACCTCGGGGAAATAAATAAATAAATAAAAATGTGGTGTTTTGTAGAAAATGTCCTGCTGGAGGTTTATGTGAAGCATTTTTTGTTTTGCCCACTCATCTTTGCTGTTTGCTTACCAGAGCTGTTCCCCAGCGGCTTGGCAGCTTTCAAGAAAATCACCTTTAACATCGACGAGGAAGCCGCCATGAAGGAAGATGCTGGCATGCAGGATGTCTATTACACTGAGGTGTGGCACCTGTTCAGGAAAAATGCTTATTTAACATGTGCTGAAGATATATAAATCGGTCAGACAACGCAGTTAGACGATCATTACGCCAAATAAAACAAAAACAACAAGAAATGGCTTATTTGTCACTGAATTTTGTACTTGGATTTATGTTTCTCAAGCAAAGCATCAAAAATATGTTTTGCGCTTAACTCAAATTTGGATTTAAAATTGTGAATTCAGTTTATTAATCTAATAAAAAAACATCATTTTTTAGTTTTAAATTTCTAAAATATTTTGAGTTTTCTTGTTTTTATAACAACCAGTGTGTTAAGCACTGTTTTTTACCTTTACAGATAGATAGATAGAACCTTTATTTGTCACATACAGTTTCCTGCAGTGAAATTGGACCCAGATGCCCAGTTTGAGTATGCATGGGAATGCATGAGTGTCAATATCAGTGTAAATGGATGACTGTGTGTGTATCCTTGTTGAATTGAAGCACTGTCTTCCTTCACAGTCAGACAAAGTCAACAACGCTCAGTCCAACCCAGGTGTCCAGTGTTGGATACTTATATTAGACTACCTTTTAAATAATAAGATTAGCAGATATACGTCATTTTTACAATCCAAATAGTTCCGCAGCAAAGGTGTGATCTCAGACTGAAGCGCCTGCTGTCATGGCAAAAGTCAACATTCACAAACAAGGCGTTAAAAATGATACGTGTTCTAACAGGAAGAGCTAGTCTCGAATTTTAATTTAATTTTAATGTGGTTGTGTTACATATGCAACACTGGCTGTGAGAGCAGAAACCCAGGGGGAACCATCTAAAAGAAATTTGGTGCAATGGGGGAGGAGCCTAATTGGCTTGTTTCAGACTCAGAATGAACTGAGGGACTGCCCTAATGCTCAGTACAGGATAAAATAACATAAGGGTCATTTTAAACTGTAAATCATGCAAAGCTACTCTACCAGAGTCCCCAAATAAAGCAGGAAATGAGCATAATGGGTCCCTTTTGATGAGTGAGTGTTAACATTTCAAGGACATTTTCTTTTTCTGCCACCGTTTAGGAAGTGTTGGTGGAACACCTCGAGGTCTGCGTGGACGCGCTGTGGAAAGCTGAGCGCTACGAGCTCATCACACACATCGCCAAACTCGTTATCCCCATTTATGAGAAGCGCCACGAATATGAGGTAGTGTGACATTCTCCTTACACACAGCCAACGCAAATAAAGCTGTGTTCCTGTGAGTGTCAGGAAATGGCCTGTACTTACTGAAGTGTCCTCTTTCACATGAAGTTCTCATTAGCTTTACCTGGACAGCGGGATGTCATTTGGTCCTTTCACTGTGCATATTTTCACTTTGCACACCTTCTCAGTCTGTAATAATTGAGCTTGTTTGTTATCAGCAGTTTTTCATCTAGCTTTCATTAAGCAGGAAATTAATTCAATTCCAAGAAAAAACAGGGCCCAAGAAAGCATGGCATGACCAGGTTTAGACTAATGTTTAACAGTTTTCTGCAGCATTAACCTCTTGTCTTATTTGCAACAGTGTCATATTTATCTTCTATATTGATTTTTACCACCCTTCCAAACACCATCATCACCATCTGATAACGTCTCTGACTGGAGCAGGCGGCACTAATAGGGATCAATTTGTGCAGACGAGGAGTCGTATGATGCGTAAAACATCTCCTTTTATTTCAGTGAGCACAAGCTTGAAGTACAGGCTGGTCCAGGAAAGCAAAAGAAGCTTCTTGTCTACAGAATAAAAGCACTGACTTTGGTGAACACTCACCAAAATGCTGCCGTGCGCTTACAGACTCGCAGAAAAATGCAGGAAACAACATGAGTTTGAAATCATTACAATCCTGACGAAGCACTGGCACTGGTGTTTGTGTTAGATTATTATTCTGCTTCATAACTTCATTCTTTCATTCTGTTAAATACCCTTTTAACCTTTCAAAAAGCCCAGTTTCACTTTCTCTCCCGAGTATATCTGGTTATCACGTGCGTTTAGCAGCTCTTTCCTCTGAATGGAGGACGTCTTTAGCTGCATTTCATTCTACTGTGTTTATAAAATACCTGCTTAACCTGTTCCATCATATCGGCCTTTACTGTGACTCCACTGTGGCAACATGTCCTAACAGCAATAAAAAACAGCATGAACCAAATGTCAAAATGACAATGTGTGCAGTGTGTTGGCTCCTGCACTGGATGTGGAAATAGCAATGCCTTCTTGGCGCTCTACTGGAGGCTGTGCCGGAGCAAGTCTGGTCCACAGACGCTCCAGCACTTAACCCCACATCAGGGATCAGTGGCTAACCAAATGCAACAGGAGTCCACACCGTGTGGCACCAACGTCACGGTGTAGCAGCGACATGTTTGGCAGGGCTGGTCATAATATTTTGATTTGTCTTGATATACAGAATTGCTTTTTTGAGCCGTGGGTTCACAGTGTTGTTTTTTTGTGTGTGTATACAAAAACATAATAGACTTTAATTCATTTGCGTTTTGCCGAGTTGCATAACTCAAATTCCTGTGCTGGCTTTGTGTGTACGGCCCACTTGCTGCGATAAACAACAGGCAAACTCTGAAGGCATCTGTTCTACTTTTTCCAGAAACTAAGTCGACTGTACGAAACTCTGCACAGAGCATACAATAACATCATGGAGGTGATCCAGTCTGGCCGCAGGTTGCTCGGGACCTACTTCAGAGTGGCCTTTTATGGACAGGTGAGGTCAACAAGCAGCTTCTGAACGCACCCACGCACTCACAAAGACTATGTGAAATGTAAATGTTGAGTGTATGCCGGGCCTGATGATGTTTCAAACAATATAAATAACAATATTAATAGACTGTCACATTATAGTAAAACATGCCTCTAAAACATGTCTCTAGTTTCTGTGTTTCATGTTAATGGAGAGACAGAATATCAACCAAAATAACAGAAAAAACCCCACATTGCATAAAAGATACGAATCAATTTGCATCTTACTGAAGGAAATAAACATTTGATCCCCTATAACACAGAATTCTGGACGCATATTGGCTGTGTGCCTGCAGGTTGCTCATTCAGTCAGTCAGTCAATTTCAGATGCTCCTGATCTCACATGTATCTCATATGTGAGATACCTGTGAGACAACCTTGATTATGTTAGTGTTTTCCAAAGCGATTTATGAGGAGAAAGTAAAATAAGTGTACATGTTTCTTCCTGTTTCCAAATGCGTAACATACAGGCGAGTTGTCACATAGCATCCTATGTTACGCTTTGGGAGTGAGAACGTGTTCAATAATTATTATAATACTTATTATTTCCCCCACTGGGAGTCCTCAGACCATGATTTGGTCATTCTCGCCTGTTAGGTTTATTAGCGGCTACTTCTGGCTTCTTTACATGCTTCAGGTACAGCTAATGTTATCTTTGGCTGGGAAGCCAATGATGGATCAGGTCTTTTTTTCTTTCTGCTGTCATTCTTTTCTGACACCATCCCAGCTGGGTTAGATGGCATAAAGCGTCCACATATTACCAAAAGTTTCCATGTTATGCTTTTCTGTGTTAGGCAAAAGAAGGGATGTTTCATGTGTCAGAGGTTTCAAATATCTATTTACTCAAACTACAACAGCAGGCCGTTAGCAGGCACAGGGAGCACGCCTGCTCTGTGTCCATGTGCAGGAAAGCAAACAGGAAGAGTTTACCGTCTGAAGTACAAATTCTCTTTGATGGACATTTCAGTAAATACAAAGCAGGATGTTCTGTGTTATTTTAATGAATGAAAATGGCTGTCATGATCCAGCCAGTCCATGTAAGGAAAAAGACGTTATGCTTTTGAACATAATGTGAAACGAATTGTTCAATGTGGGATAATTAGGCCTTGAAATGACGCTCCTTATTTCTAGAGTAGTCAGACATTACTGTGTCTTATCTTTTCTGGGAAAATGTCTCAAATTCAGACTTAAACTTTGGTCCGTGAACTACTAAACTAAATGTTCTGCTTCACACAGTTTGTTCTCTCTTGGCTTTTTTTGATGCTTTTAATATGGCGATCTATTGGACACAGTGCTAACTGTGAGCACAGAAACCCCACCCACCTGCTGCCTAGTCTTTCTGTTTATGTGGGGACAGCCAATCAGAAATTTGGCCTGAAGAAAGAGGAACTAAAACATGTTTTTTCAGAAGAATAAATAAGGCCAAGTCGAAGGTAACTAAGGATTACTTATAACTGTGAATCAGTTACTCGACTTTGCTTCGAGTGATTCACAGCTGTGAGTAAATGAATTCCCTTATTCAATCTGGAATTACAACGGTTAGAGCGTGACTGTAGTTTACAAAACGAATGACTAAAAAGGCGAGATTTAATAAGAATCAAGTTCAAGTGTGAGGAAATGGCAAAATAAAGCAAACATGTACAGTGTGACGTCCCTCATGTGCCATGAGGTCGGTCACTGCATCTTTTATGATGATATCATAATCTGTAAGGACATTTGTATTGAACAAACTACATTGAAAATTTAGTACTAAGCAGTTTTGCAGTGTTTTTTTAAGCTGTTTTTCAGTGAAAATGTGTATTTTGAACAGGGCTTCTTTGAGGAGGAGGACGGGAAGGAGTACATTTACAAAGAACCCAAACTGACCGGCCTGTCCGAAATCTCACAGCGGCTGCTGACGCTCTACGGGGAGAAGTTTGGGCCAGAAAATGTCAGGATAATTCAGGACTCAAATAAGGTGCAGTAGATAAGTGGAGAAAGGAAAGGGTGGGAAACGGTTGGAATAAATGCTCCTGATATGTGGTTTTTGACTTTAATTGGCAGGCTGTGCTGTATTTGTGGAAAGCAGAATGTAGTGGAAATATAAATAATTCATTTGGCATTGATGCCACACTCTGGTGTTTACTCAGAAAATATCATTTGTCCAACATAATGTTGGGAAGTGATCACTTTCCACCAAGTGGAATTTCACTGAAGTCCCAGTTGGTGGTTTTAAAGACAGTTACTTTGTCTGCTTTTGACTTCAGAATATTTCAGCGAGTGATCTTAGTGATCTTTTTTTTTTCTACTTTGGAGAAATAACAAGACTTCATGTTGCTTCTGGATGACATTCTCATTTCACTTCTGATTAAATAATTCAAGCTGACTGCTTGCCTACAGGTCAACCCCAAAGACCTGGACCCCAAGTTTGCCTACATCCAAGTGACCTTTGTCAAGTCGTACTTCGAGGAGAAGGAAGCGCCAGAGAAGAAGACGGACTTTGAGAAGTGCCACAACATCAACCGCTTCGTGTTCGAGACGCCGTACACGCTGTCGGGGAAGAAGCACGGCGGGGTGGAGGAGCAGTGCAAGAGGAGGACCGTCCTCATAAGTACATAAAACACATTTAGAAAAAAGCCACGAGCAGAACGTCTGGTAGAGTTTTGCATGTGGATACAGCACATTGGTAACACATTCTTCCTCGTGACCACCGTTGCACATTTCAAAGGCTCTCCTATTTCTAAGTCCTAGTAGCAGTGTGCAGAGACATGGGTCCTTTGTGTTTTTGCAGGGCAAATGTGCTTTGTTGTAGTTGCACGTCTGCCTACTAAATTATCAATAAACACTGAACAGCATTAAGAGCTGGTTACTGTAGCAAGTGACAGCTGGACATTAGTCTCCTCTCAGCACTAAAGAGCACCTTTTATTTATCTCTGTTTATGTATACTGAATACGTGTATTTCTCATTGTTTGCGCACACAAGAGATCATATGATCGAATATGATATGATCGAATCCTTGCCCTTCAGGCAAGGATTCGCCTGAAGGGTCACCCCTGTAATATGTCACTCTGTGTGGTTTTTTTTTGTTGATTTTTCTTTCCTTGTTTTTTGTATCTGTAGCGTAACATGACCTAACACGTTCTGCCTGCACTCTTATCTTTAGCTGCCAACACTTTCCCGTATGTGAAGAAGCGCATAGAGGTGGTGGCTGAGAAGCAGGTGGAGCTTAAGCCGGTAGATGTGGCCATAGATGAGATGAAGGCACGGACAGCGGAGCTGACTAAGCTCTGCTCCAGCCAGGAAGTGGACATGATCCAGCTGCAGCTTAAACTGCAGGGCTGCGTCTCTGTGCAGGTAAAGACAAAAAACCCAAAATGTATAGTCTTGTACATCTGCTGCACAGCCGCATGCTCACTTTTATGATTATTTTTACACTTAGTTTTTCTGTGAAGGGTGAAATGATGAGAGCGAGCTTCTGAGCTCAGGCAAATTAACGCAACAAATACTCGTGAATTCCATTTGAGGAGTTTAATAAGGGAACGCCGGACAAAGTGCAACGTCCACGAGGATGCACTCTGCTTGTGTCCAAATGTTTACCACCTACACCTCCTAACTAATAAGAAAGGTCCAGTATAAGACAGCGCTACCCATCACTTTGTATCTTTAGCTATTAAAAAAAACACACAGCATATGAGGCAGGGAGAGGAATTGTTTTGAATTTCACAGACTTTCTTTAATATTGGAAAAAGGTCATTCTGAAATCTGTTTTATTTTAGTTTACAGATTACTCATTACATCATCATCTGCTCATTGCGACCTGCTAATTTGCACTACTGTGCGGGTCATTATCTAAATAAAATACTTCTGTATGGTTCTGCATTTCTTTCACACACCTGCTAAAATAGCATTTATAACTATACATACTATATTCACTTCTTTAGGGGGTGAAACCTCAGCTGACTGGCCACAGGTACCTCCCAGTCTGATGTCAGATCAGTTGAGATAACAGGACTTATGCATAAATATGAATATAGATACTTCAGTTTTCTGTCTTTAGTTCACTTGTATTAGCATTTCTTTCTTTCACATGATGATGAGTTATAAGTGCCATTCTTGTGTAAAAATGCTGATGGGGCCATTGGCCCTGCTCCATTTGTTTTAGTCATAGAGAGCACAAGGTGAAAACATGCAGTTACCTGGGAAATCCTCAATCAGTCAGTAGTTATAAAGTTATAAAAGTAGCTATAAACAGCACAGCTCCATAGCTTAACTCCCTCAGTTGCATTGTGGCAGTCATTGGACATTTGTTTGTCTGTAAATCTAAGGATGACTCAGAGCTCTTGCTTGGAACAGATTAACTGACAGCCACGCCGATGACGTCCAAAAATTGAAAGTCTGACTATTTTGCTGGCTTTGGTTTTTTTTTTTTATATATATAATTTTTTACAGTCGTCCAGTCAGCATTACTTAACCCTTGAACAAGGCTGCGCTGCCAATGTGTCTGAAACCCCTGGTTTGCTGTCTTTAGGTATTTCTCTCAGTGCTGCAGTCTTTGAAGTTTTCAGTCTGGTGGATCACCAAAGGAGATTCAAAGGGTTGATTCCCCATACTCCCTCCAGCAGGCTCCTTTTAGCTTTTTGCAGTTTGACTATAATTTAATAAATCAAATATTACAGTTTTTGCCAGACGCTAACACCCACTAAACACACATTTCCCGAAGCTTATTGTCTATGCAGTCAGCTAACATTTTTAAAGAACTCGGACTTTGCCCTCAGAGAAGACACGCAGCATTCAAGGGCAGGACTTTGAAATGCTCCACTGCTTCTTAGAAATCACGTTTAAAGAAAAGAAAAACCTACAAAAACTATTTTTAGACACATATGGTTCAATAATGCAAATGTAATTACTGTGCAACTACAGTGTTTTATCGCGTCTTGTGTGGTCTGGACCCGACCACAATTTTTATTAACACCACATAGGATGTGTGGCCTGGTCAGGCAGTCTGCCAGCTCTAACCTTGGATGTCCCGTCCAGCCTTGATTTGCATCTATGGATACTTCCCACAATCTCCCTAATGGAATTACAGCGGTTTCCTTTTGTGTAGGAGTTTCTGTCATAACACTCCCACGACTACGCTCAGAATAGTTCCCCTGTTTACAAATGTGCAGTTCAAGAAATAAAGATTTTTGATGAGGAGAACAGGCTGGCCCTGCTCCAGTTCCCCTTCCTGTTAACAATAGATGCAATAGTGAAGCGGCTGCTGTTTTGATGCACTGTCTGTCCAGCTCGAATATTTACAACCGTTGTCTTTGTTGTGGTCTTCTTTAAAGCTCTTATGCAGTTTTGGCCAAAATTTTGTTTTGATCAATATTGAGATCAGTTTAGAGATTAAAATGTTTTTATTACTTTTGCATTTATGTGCGTTAGAATTACAATAGAAGAAATAACAATTTAAAAAATGTACACAAAAGTTTGGCCCATTCCTGTTAATTCAAACTTTTAAAACAAAAAAGATGTTTATCCTCCTGAACTGAGCGCACCTCCTAAAAACAAGTACAACATTTATTGTACTTGCGTGATGGATCGGACTGAAATTCATAGCTCTGAGGTCCCTCTGCATTTGCCCTGTGATATTTCGCATACTTGCTCTTGTTTGTGGACAGTTGCCATTGGCCCAGTGGAATGTGATTGCGCGCAGACTCGCTTTCATGAACATCTGACTCGATGCTGGACAGTTCACGTTAGCGACCTCTGCGCCGCTTGTCTTTTATCTTCATGCATTTGCAGTCTGTGGTGTGCTTCAGGCGGTTGAATGAGCTGAGGTGCTTTGTAGTGCAGACACAGCCCTGTAGTGCTCTTGCTTATGATTTGTTCTTGTGGAACGTCAAAGAATTTCTAGGCATTTCAACTTTGTTGCGTTGCTCATCCAGATGGTTCAGGATAATTTTAACGCTGCACAGTGGAGGGAACACAGAGCATGTTTTCAGGTGGCGATTGAAGGAGCACTTGATTTGCTTTTGCTTTTGCTTTGGATTCTGTTGGTGGTGCATGCATTTTCAATATCGCTCAAACGCGTTTGTTTAATTAAGGGGAAGCCAAAATTATGATTGAGATTAAAATTCAATTAATTGTGCAGCCCTACACCTATGGATTCTTTGCCCTCATAAACATGCAGCAATAATTATGAGTAAAACGCAACTGAAACATTTCAAATCAAAGATTTATTTATTAAAATAATGAATCATTAAGAAAAGTATGCTTGACATCAACTGGAGGTAAATTTCATTTGATCGGATTCCATTACTAATGTTATGTCATAAATTTACATGTAATCAGATTACCTTAAGTCAGCATTTTAGGTGTAAATAGCTTTTTTGAGTGCAACCTTTCTGATGTCTTGTTAGGATCCACTTCAAGAGAGGATGTCCAATTTGATGAGTAACATGATAATCAGTGAATTGCATTTGTTGCAGTGTTTTTATTTTATGAGTCACTTGGGCAGAGTGCCCAGTGTTTACGTTTTGATAAAACTATGTGTATTTTTTATTAAATAAATCCCCTTAAAAAACTAGCACAGAGGCATTTCAAAGGGGACGTCATCTACATTATGTTTTTATAGACGTATCTTACACATGTCACATGCAGGAAGTCATGAACTCACTTGTGTTCCCAGCAATCCACCCACCACGTTTGAAGCAGATTGGATGAAAGATTGTCAAAATAGATGAACAGACTGACAGATATTTCTTGAGTTATTAGTAAGAAGCTTTAAATTTGTTTAGAAGCTACAGCGGTGAAACCGCGCTGGGGACAAAGTGAGTGGCATGTACCATTTGTTATCTGCGTGCACTGATCGGTGAAGAAGAATGCATTACATGAGGCATGTATTTCTGCAGGTGAACGCAGGCCCCATGGCGTATGCCAGAGCATTCCTGGATGACAGTAAATCCAACCAGTCCGGCAGCAAGAAAGTAAAAGAGCTCAAGGATGTTTTCAGGTATATGTCTGCTTATGAGTAGCAAAAATGGCAAGGGGCTTATTGGGTTTTTTTTTTTTTTTTACTAACTTTAACTTGTTCACATAATATCTTTTGCTTCTGATTGCAGACGTTTTGTCGAGGCTTGCAGCATGGCGCTGGACATAAACGAGCGTCTGATCAAAGAGGACCAGTTTGAGTATCACGAGGGCCTGAAAACCAATTTCAAAGAAATGGTAAAAGAGCTGTCGGACATCATCCACGAGCAGGTAATCTAATTTCCCCGAGCGAAACGCAGGAAGCATTTGTCCGTGTTGGGAGTGGGAAAATCCCACACTGTATCAATTTAACCTTTATGTTTTGCTCTGCTTTGATGAGGTGTGTGGCAGAGTACTTCCTGCATGGCAAATCAAAATGTAATGCACTACAAATCTATTTTTCCGCTTTGCGGTGCACACAGGTGCAATGAAAATGTTCAGTGAATGACCGCACTCATAAAAATGTTTGAAAAGAAAAGTACCTCATTTAAATTTGGCCATCAGATGGTTCAGAAATACATCACTTCCAGCTCTATTGCCACATTTGGATCCCGCCCTGATAGTCCTGTTCTGACTGTCTACAGCACTGATCATCAACTGGCGGCCCGTGGGCCAAATCCGGCCTGCTGAGCCGTTCAATCCGGCCCGCGACTGGAAATCCAAAATTGTGAGGATCAAAAAGAAAATAGTGGTCTACACTTTTAAAGCAACTAAAAGTGCTCTATAAATAAAGTTGACTTAGCCTGATTGAGTTGAGGCAAAATATCTATCACTCCTAGTGGTTGACTGTGGTATAGGTGATGGGAGCCTGAATCAAATGCCTTCAGTTTTGTATAGAAATGGAAAAAGTATAAACATTAAACATAATGTTAAGCCAAAATTAGATTTTTATTTGATTTTCTCCTTGGGGGTCCGGCCCCCCAAGGAGACTGTCTGGTAAAACTCTGGCCCTCTGACAAATATAGTTGACGACCCCTGGTGTAGGGTAAGGGAAC
>VURO01022480.1:0-20790 GCA_015108175.1 Pelvicachromis taeniatus
GTCACAAAAAAAAAAAAGGAAAAAAAAAAAAAAAAAGACTGAGAGACCGAGCAGGGAAGGGAAATAAAATAAGGAGGTAAACACAGGAATGAAGTGACACAGGGAGGCGATAGAGGAGGAGATGGAGGAAACAAGGTCTTGCGTCACTCTGCGAACACGGTGACGGATGATAAGAGTCTGTGGAAGGAGGGGAGAAAAGTGAGGGGGGGGGGAATCAATGCAGATGGAAATGGAGTGGAAACCTGGGGTGGTAATAAGGGAAGATTACACTCCACATATCATGAATGCTTAGAAGTGAAACTGCTGGAGACCTGAAAGTTGTTCTTTGGTGTGAACCCAAAGTTTGGAAGCAAACCTGAGTGAAGCCGGTTTGGTTTGTTTAAAGTGTTTATACGCAGTGACATTCAGATCAGTTTCTTATTTGCGTTCGCACCTATTAGACCAGACGTTGCTTCTGGGTTTCAGATTAACATTTGTGGTTCATATTTGAGGAGAAAGCAGAGAAGCAAGGCGCGTTTTTTTTTTTTTTTTAAATCATATTTTTTGCAGGTCTCGTTCTGCCTTTGCGTCAAGAGCTCAGCAGAAACACAGGTGGTCCGCTTTAATCATGGACAAACTGAGCATTTATTGAACGCACAGGCCATTGCAGGCAGGCCCTCTGGGGCTTTTTTACTACAGTGACATTTGTGCTTAAAAGGTCAAAAGACAAAGGAAAGAGCTCAGTTTGCAGGCATGAGCTGCACAGAGGGAACCTGAGGTGAATGAACTTTGTGAAATGAGAATAATTTTAGAAAGCTGAGCCATAACCACATCACCGGCACGTCAAAACACATCTTTGTGAAGGTGTGGATGGGTGACATGTAGCTGGACAAACCTCCCAGGGACCCCAAGGCAGGGAACGGCTGTTGTGCACCTGATTACCTCGATTTTACACTATTTCATAATTTTAGACAGTCGCCCGTGTCTGGCCTATGGATGCTAAAACATTTTAGGTAGCAGCTCGAGGCGAAACAACAAGCCTCAGGGTGTCACAAGGGCGTGGCTGTAAGGTCAACATCTGTTTAATTTCATGGAAGCGTGCCCTTTTGAGGAGCGATGATGTTTTTATACACCGAAAACTCAATTATCCAAGAAAAGTTATGACCTGTAAATGTATCATTGAACCAGTTCTCCAGGCCTGAAGTGATACCTTTCTCCGTTTAGGTGGTCTGTGTGTGAAATACTTGGAAAAAGTAACAATTCACGTGTTCCAAGATGGAAATGTGGTTGTGTATTTTGTAATTAAGCAAACAGATTTCTAAGAAATGTGTAATTACCCAAAAATGGAAGGTGTGAAGACATCATTTTCAGGGTTATTGGCATGACAGCAGGACCGTAATCCACCCTTAAGAAGGACACAGCAGTGTATTGTCTCAGTGGACAAAAAACTGCATCACTGTGTATTTGATGTGCATCTTTCTCCTGCTGCAGCATGTATGTGTTGCCATCTGGATACAGCTTGTGTGCCAACAAATGCGGAGTCGGTTGAAGTCAGCACTGATATTACTGAGTCTGATCTGTGGCTGTTTTTCGTAGAACAATCGCAGCGCGTCGTCTTAAGCAGATTCGTGTACGTTAAACTCGTATGCAGGTAAAGTTTGAGGAGCCTTTTATTCTGCACTTACTGCAGGTTTAGGGATGTGGGGAGTAAACAGAAGCCCCTCAGAGCAGTTTTGCTTTAGCTAAGTCATAACAAACTTACATCTGTCAGCTTATAACATTTGCTTCTACCCAAAAAGACATCTCCTGTGGGTGGTTTAAGTCGCATATCAATCATGCTGACAACGTTAGTTTATTAGCTGAGTTTTCAGTTTGCATTTGAATTTCTATTAAATTGCAAATCAGTCTAAATTTGTTTTGCTTGTCAGCTGCATTTGAAAACGCACAAAACTGCGAGACGAGTATTTTTAAGCTAAGCAAATGTCTAAATAATGTGCAAATGAAATCTTGGAGTTAAAGACAGGTTTATATAGATAAATGCTATTTATCACTGGTTTATAATTCATGTGTTGCTTTGCCGCTGTTGCATTATCCATTTTGTTTAAAAGCAGTTTGTTGTTGTGCTCTTTTGAAGACCCTTATAAAGTTTCCTCTCTCTGTGTCCTCAGGTTATTTGAGACGCTCCAGTCTCTCTTCTGGTCCATATTTGGGCTGTTAAATCTGTACGTCACCAACGTGAGGGCCCGGCACGAGTTTACGGAGTTTGTCGGGGCGACCATGTTCGGGACATACAATGTTATCTCACTGGTGGTTCTGCTCAACATGCTGATCGCCATGATGAACAACTCCTACCAACTCATTGCTGTGAGTGAAACCCATGGGTGTGCTAAAAGAGATTAGTGAGTCACCGGAAGTTTGTTTTAAATCATTTGTACGGTGAATACTCTTGATCTGAGTTTCTATAGCGTGAGAAGTTTGTTTTTAGGGTTAGTGTGCTTTTTGTTTTAATCAGGATGCGACTAACATGTTAAATTACAAAACTATAGAAAATGGCCACAATCGGATAAATTACTTGTTTTGATAGAAGATAGTAGCATGTTTAACAATAGTTCAATTATAATCTCAAAGATAATTCTGATGTTCATCAAATTAGTTGTATAAGAAATTAAGGTTTCAGTCTAATTTCATGCTTCCCTACAAAGAACAGCACAAACCGGCTTTAATCAGGGGAAAAAGGAAAAACTGTGTTGACATCACACAACAATGGGAAAGTATAAATACAGAGTCTCACAGATCTGCTGAATCGTTCAGTTGTACCTGTAGGAGCAAGATCCTGCTTGCTCGTGGAGGGAGGAGGACTACACCCTGCAGTGTCAAATTTTTGTTTTAGACAATTTTTTACAAGGAACAGTTTTTATTTTATGGACCAAAAAAGTTTCAAATGAGTTTAAGTTTTAACTATAATCAAACCGCAAGCACTCAACTTATACTTCTTTAATAAGCCGTGCTAGCATGATCAGTTAGCCTGATTTAATCAATCAATTATCATTTTATGTAAAATGAAAACAATTATTGGGCTGGATCAGTTATAATCTTTTCCTTGGTTGCTTATTTGTTCTTTTTTTTTTCTATATTTCAAAATGTTCTATTTGTTGCTTTTTAACTTTTTTAGCTTTATTTCCTACAGTTTTTCAGGATGTAACTTAGTTTTTGGACTGAGTCTTACTTTAAAACAAATTTTTATACGTTAAATATTTAAGTCAGTCTCCTTTGTCTGGGTTTGGTTGATGTTATCAACCATTACTGTAGAGTAATTCAGAGATTTCAGATGTGTCCTCGTCACATGAATGTTCAGGTGCCACCTTCTCCTGCTGCAGGACCATGCTGACATTGAGTGGAAGTTCGCACGCACCAAGCTGTGGATGAGTTACTTTGACGAGGGCGGCACGCTGCCGCCTCCGTTCAACATCATTCCAAGCCCCAAGTCCTTCTGGTACCTCCTCATGTGGCTCCACAACAAGCTGTGCAGGACAGGGCAGCCGCCCGGGGAGGACACGCACAAATGCGAAAATTTGCGGGAGTTCACGGTAAGCGTGAGGTAGAACAAGGTAGAGGATTCTGTTTGCACCATTGTTGTTAAGATTAACCGTAATACTTCCCTCTTTAATTGTTATTTCATCACTGATAGCATCAATAGTCACGCAGATGTTAGCACAGCGTCGTTCTCATTAAAGCTTTTATGCTTTGAGTTGTTCTCATTGGTGTAGGGTTTCACAACTTTGTTTACACCCAGATTTCCTTTCTTGTCTATTTTGCGGTTGTGCAAAATGTCATATATAATCAAGAGCCCAACAAACCGACAAAATCTGCTATCTAGACACAGTTTCATAAACAGACTAAAAAAAAATGGAGTTCACCCGAGTCCCACTCGTCAATGATGTGATTTTTCATCCAAACTTACAATAAAAATCAGCATGTTTCTAAAAGTTGACATATTTACATTGAAGTTTGATAGGTTGTTCATTTCCCATGCTCCGTTTATCCAAATTGTTTCATGAAGTTGTTTCATAATCTTGCTGAAAATGTCAAGGACAAGCAGTAGTTACAGATTATAACATGTCCCATCTGACACTGGGTGAGAGCCATCCACCCTGGACAGGTTGCTATCTATATTACATTCAGAGCTTGTTGAGGATGTTAAAGGGAAGATGGAAACTACCGAAAACTTACCAGTTTTCTTGGAAAAGTGAAGTACAAAATATTTGATGGGCAGTATGGATTATTTGTACTGAGGCATGTGTATTGTTTTCTTTGCCTTTATTCGTTGTGTCATCCGTGTCACGCCTTCTGCACTCCAGTCCCAGACAGAAATGTGATTTAGTCTATTTGTATTTGGAGAAATGACGATGAATTTTGAAACTGACTGGTGGTGACAGAACAAGATGCAGCTGCCAGGATCAAAACTCTGAGCACTGCAGTTATGGGACACTCGGTCTGATCTACAAGTAACTTCGGTGACCTAATTCTGCTTGAGAACAGCAGCTGCAGACGAAACTCCCAAAGTTCACAAAGTTGAGAATAAACTGGAGTCACTGCTACTAATGTGTGAACTTAAATGCTATGTGTGAGCAAAGCCTACAAACTGTCCGTGGCTGAACACTGACGAATTCACAGGCTTTAAATGGAAACTTGTCTAAGCTGGAAGTCTGAACCCCCCACCTCCCCCCAAAATCAAGATGACAGTCGATGACCTCACTTGTACCCTTAATGACGAGTTTGACAGCTCAGTATATGTCAGTAAAGACGTGGTTTGATGACCACTGGAGTCATTCCTGGATTTTTCCACAGGTAGCTGTAGAGGCGGAGACCACCCTCACTGGCTGCATACCTAGTAATTTATTCTGTAAGCAGCCCTGAAATATGACAGAAACCATTGAGGTCAGAAAAGAGAATAAAGGGTTACTCCTAGTAGGCTTTCAGGGGGAAAGGAGCTACAGAATGACTGGTTAACTTCAACAGACTGCTTTAAAGTCAATCTTGGACTTTTCTGGGTGGAGTTTGCGTGTTCTCTCTGTCCGTGTGTGCATTCTCTTCTTCCCAACATCCAAAGACACGTTTGATGGATTGACCGATGATTCTAAATGGGCCATATGTATGAATGTGAGAGTGAATGGTTGAATGACTGGTGGACCTCGTCTCTTCCCCTGTGATAGGTGGAATACACCCCTGTGAGTCTGACAATTAATGGATGGATCTTCTCCTTCTTTTCTTTTGTGTTGAGTAATTATTTTCTTTAAATCAGAATGAAATGCTTACAAAGACAAACTGCCCCACGAAGGTCTTTGATGCTACTAAAATCTTCAGAAAGGTCCCTTAGGAGACTTTAATGCTGCCGTCACACTGAGGAAGACAGTGGTTCAAGAAATTATTTCTACCTCGTCCAATGAACTTGATTGTTCCCTTTGAAATTACTTTTGTGCAGCAGAACAGCAATGAGACTGAGTCGGTCTGCTCTTGGTCTGTTAGAGTTTAAATGGGAACTTGTGGATCTGTTGCTACCTGCATGCAGAGACCCATCTTACATCTGCTTCTTCCTTCCGAGACCAAAATTTGTTTACAAGTAGTGACTCCAAGTCTTCTGAAAATATGAAGGAGTGCATAGATGTTAAACTTTTAACTATATATTTTTTTGGCCATCCACACTGCACCAAATAGATACATAATAGATAAACAAGTAAATGACAGAAAAGTTCCTATTTTTCCACTACTATCTACTGTAGACATTTTCTACTATAGAAAAAAAACATAATTATAAATACAGGACAGTCTGGGCAGTGAGCTACCCGAAATGTTCATTTTGCACATTTGCATTTAGAAATCTGGGCCTTAACGTTGAAATTGCAATTCTCTTTCTTATATTAAGTCAGGGATTAATTAGCTTCATTGGTCCGGCCCACTGTGTAAAATTAGTTTGACATCCCAGCTCGAGCGTGACTGAATCACTGAAGAAGCAAAACTAATTTAATTATTAATAATAATAATGATAATAATAATAATAATAATAATAACAGTCCATTTCCATTAGCTGAGAAAGACTGAACAGTTGCTTGTGAGGAGTTTATGCCTCATGTATTTAAAAACCTCATAATAAAATGATGTATTTGGGTTTATTGATTTGATGTTGGTCCCACTATAAAAGCCACAATATTTATAGCAGGATATGTTTTTTGTTTTGTTTTTTAACTTGGACATACTGTACTTGTCATTTGCTGACTCTGAATTTTGGGGGGTTATTACACAGAAAACTGTGATTATGTCCGTTTTGGGTTGATGGTTATTTTTGCTGTTAAGTACCGACTGAAATAGAAGCAGCATAAAGCAGCAGAGTTGGTACAATAAGTGAGTGGGGAGGCGGAGGAAGGACTTGTCAGCTGATGTTCTTTTTGTGATTAATGAAATCACGCCGATCCAAATGATTCGCAGTGAATGTGGCTTTTATGACCTCTGAGCAGTCGCCCACCTGATCAAAGCAGAAGGACTCGGTCTGCTCACAGTGAGTGGATTAAAGAGGCAAAGGAAGAGTTGAGCACAGGAGAAAAACCCTAACATATACAATCACACCGCACGTGGACGAACATCAGCTGCGTTTCTGTAATCACAGAAGGAACATCGGCAGAAAAACACATTTAACAGTCCAGTCAGCTGGAGAGAGACGGCGAGCGCGCAGAGCGATAATTCACACACACACACACACACACACACACACACACACACACACACACACAGTGCAGCTGGCATGTTCACCTCAACTGAAGTCAGCTGAGTTATATAAGCCAACCAGCCCACATAGGTTCACAGAGACACACAGCACTGCAGAGATCTGATCGAGTGTGAGAGCCTGTGTGTGTGTGCGTGTGCATGTGTGTGTGTGCATGTATTAAGAGTAAACACAAAAACAGCATGAGATATGGAAAATAATGACTCCTCTGAAGAAAAGGAGGGGGGTGAGAGCAGGTTTTTTTTGAAAAGCGAGCGAAAGAGAGGGAGACGATCTCGAACCGGGTCGAGATAGACGAGTGTGAAACATGACGAAGGTGAAGCGGAGATGGAGAGGTGAAGCGCCCGTGATTGGATTGAGATGAAACCAAATGAAAAAATGCACGATACGAAAGAGGAGAGAGATGATGGATGTTTGTGTGGCAGATACAGAAATGAAGGGAGAGAGCGCTGATAAGGAAGACGGGTCTTTAGTCGACTCGACGCCAATGAAACATCGAGTTTCAGTTGACGTGCATCTGCGTCTGACAAATATCCAGCTCCCAATTATTCGTCTGGTTTCTGATGTTGTTGAGATTTTTAAAAGAAGCAAATTGGTTTCGATGAGCTGTCTGTTTGATATGACCTCATGCACTCAACATCCGTTTCTCGCGTGAGGTTTAGCCTTCACGTTACCATGTAAAATATACTCGGGGAAGATTAGGCTTGAGTTGGATCTTTTTATAGATTTTATTCATAGGGTTGAAACTGAGAAAAGCAGCTGGTTAAGCGTCGCTGTGTAAAATTCAGTACCAAGTTCAGTCAGGACCACAGTGGGAAATGATGACTTCGGTGTGAAATCATTTTTATTTTGGCAGAATGGCCCTGTTCTCTGACCCTTCCAGCTCCTCCATGGTCAAATTCCTCCCAACCTCTGATCTGCTGACTTGTGTTTCTGGACACAGTTTTTCAGCTTTGGCCGTGTCCATGAACACCATCGTTCATTTGTCTGGTCTCATATGTCAGATACTGATTTGATGTAAATGCACACAAATCAGTATTTTCCACTTTTCAAAAGGAGAAAAAGTCTACATTTGGATGTGAAACACTTCATTTGTGTGTTTTTTTTTGTCACTTTTTTTTCATTTAAAAGGATTCAGGCATTAAAAACTACATGTTTAGAAAAGTCTTAGTTTGGGCTAAACTATTGGGTGCTGCATAACATTGAGATCTGGCGACTGTGGAGGCCATTTGAGTTCAGTGAACTCACTGTCATGTTCAACCCAGACTTGTGGATTTGATTTGAGCTTTGGGACATGGTGCATTATCCTGCTGGAAGCTGCCATCAGAGCATTGATACACTGTGGTCATGAAGGGATGGAAATGATTAGCAACAATTCTCATGTAAACTGGAGCATTTAACCCTCTGAAGCCAAACCTGTTGCTGGCATCAGAGAGGTTTTTGCAACAGTTTTTTAAACATCTGAAACTCCCGTAACTCCTGAACCATGTGCTCAATTGAAAGAATTCCAACTCTTCCTGAAAGCAGCAGCTCTGCACTTTTCAGTGACTTTAGGGTCAATACGGTAATCCCAGGCACAGCAGCCCCGCGAAGACAGCGGTGTGTTGACAGATGACAGAGAGCGTTTGGGTTCGTTGTACCATTATTTTTACTGTTTCCTGTGTTATTTGTTCCAGTAGTTTTAATGGGTTAAACATTAAAATATCCCCGATGCCATCACAGTATCAGCAGCCTGAACCGCGATGGATCCATGCTTTCGTGTTGTTTACACCAACTTCTGACGACAGTCGTCTGTCCCGTTCAGTGAGGTTGTGCAAATAACAGTAATAGCCTAAGTTTCCTGTTTTTAGCTGACAGGAGTGGCACCCGGTGTGGTCTTCTGCTGCTATAGCCCATCTGGTTCAAGGTTTGACATGCTGTGCATTCAGAGATGCTCTTCTTCATACCTTGGTTGCAACGAGTGGATGTTTGATTTTCTATTGGCCTCCTATCAGCTCAAAGCAGTCTGGTCATTCTGCTCTGTTTTCCCAGACAAATGCTGCTCGCTGGATAGTTTCTCTTTACTCTAAAGATGGTTGTGTGGGAAAATCCAAGCAAAGACTTCATTAATTAATCACCTTTACTCCTCAATCTGATGCTCGTTCCGGTTTGCATTGAACAGGTGTACCCAAAATAGGGTCACTGAGTGCACGTGCTGCAGAAAACAAATATATTTCCATTTGAAATGCATTTTTTTCCAGCCTCATCTGTATCACAAACACAGTTTGTTTTTATGACTATATCATGTTTTGCTGTGAGACCGAGCAGCCATACGTGGAAAGCCAGAGGCAGGAAGAGCAGCAGCGCAGACATATGTGACAGTAGATATTACATTAAGTCACACAGCAGGAAAATGAGGAGCTGTCGTGGTGGAGGTGGGAGGTGTTTTACCAACTGCAGATTTATTGTTTTTTATTATTATTGAATTTGTTGTGATCATATAACTGTTTAGATCCTGCTTTCAAAATCCTCAACTACAAGAACATCATCACAGAATACACATAAAGTAAAATGACTCAAAGGGAAAATTAGATTATATATTTTGTTGTGGGTTTGATAACTTGACGACAAAGCGATGTGGAATTTTCAACAGCCACCGGTATTTTTAAAACCTGTTGTCACTTATGGGTTTGATGTGAAAACGGATGTTTTCTTTACTGCTTTCTGAACTCCTTCAACTGTATCTATTATTCTATATGTGATATCATATTGCTTAATCTACACATATCTGTGTTTACTTGTCTTCTTGAGTTCAGCAGAGTCTGCAGCAGAGTGAAAAATCTTGTCTCAGGTTTAGTTTGCTGTAGCCCCCTAAAAATACCCTTCATGCTCCCAGCATGCTCGCCTCGATTTAATTTATCATTCGATGAGACGAGAAAAGCCTTTTATAGAAGACAGATTCACATTTCTGCTCATTTCTGCCGCAGTAATGATTGTGATTCAGGATGACAGCGTTTGCTAAAGGCCTGAAATGTAAATGAAGGGCATAACTTGGCCCTTTAAACTGTTACATATATATATATAATCGTTTTGAGTGGAGAAAAAATGATTAAGTGAAACTTGGTACTCAGCACCTCTCTAGTATGAAGGATTGTAAAAGCTTAATTTTCTGATAAAATTCCCCAAATCAGTTTGTTACCTTGCTGCTTTTGTTTCTCGCTAGAAGAGAGAGAAACTCTGTATAACAATGTCAGACTTATCTTCCTGATGATGATCTCTATAAACAGATATGAATATGTATATTTGTGGTTTCTGTTTGTAGTCCTGTTTCTGTGGCACAATCATGTTTGAACAGGCTCGACTAGCACAAAGGTAAACAGCCTATGTGGAGAGAAAAAAGCACATTTCCAGGCTCAGTTCACCAGCTGTGTCATCCTTTGATTCAGCAAAGTTTTTTTCAGGTTACCTTTATTTGTAACAGTGACAGGCAGAAAATCTTTGCCCACCGGCTCCAAATTGTGTTTTGTTGTCAGAAGCGAAGTCGTTATATTGTAGCCAGAGCTTCCCCAAATTGCTCTGACAACCCAAAAAACTGGAGGTGAAACTTCTAAGAATGGTAATGTAGAAAAAGGATACACTCTAAACAAAGCCTGGCAACGTGTTTTTATGAAAGATAAGAAAGTGAGAGCAAGAAAAGAGGAAAGTCGGTGAATAAAAAGTGCAGAGGATTAGTGAGGGCAGCTGTGAGGAGGATGAAGAGTGGTTGGACCAGATATGGTAAATGGACTGGTTCTTATATAGTGCTTCTCTACTCTACCTGGGCACTCAAAGCGCTGTATGCAATTTGCTTCATTCACCCATTCATACAAGCACCCTTTCTATGTGCTTCTGTGGAGGTATGGTGTCAATAAGAGAGGGCAGTGGACTTTTAGACCAGACTGTTTAACACAATCTACCAAACCTCAGAGAAGATTCGTGGGTGTAGTGAAGTAGGATGCTAGGGATCGGGTAAGAAGGATGTAGATGATCATCTGCGTTGACCGCTAAAGGGTACAGCTGCAAGAAGAAGAAAAGTCAAAAATACTGCAAACCTAAATAAAAAATGGTCCCATAGAGGAGTTGAACCCAAATATACTAGATGAAAGTGTGATTGTTGCCTCCTTATGTAGGCTTTGTTGGTCTTTGGTGAAGAGAGAGTGCCTTCCCTGTGATCACAAATGAGGGTACAGTTTAATTGTAAGGGAGTGCACATTTTTGGAGACAGAGAAATTAAAGAACTTTTTGCTAAATGTGGAAAAATCGTGTGTTAACGCAACTTTTCTTCTCTTTGCAGGAGCGTCATGCCGACAGTCTGAGGCAGAATCAGCACTATCAGGTGTGTAGTTCCTGCACAGCTTCATGTCTTCATCTTTACTGACATATACAGTAGGAGTGTCCTTATTACTTTACCCCACACTGCTTTGCCAGCAAACCCAGTACCTTCAGGTTTATAACACTGAGTTATATGTAAAGTCCCTACTTTGTGTTACTACTTGGTCTCGCTTTCATTTTTTCCTGTCTGATTCTTGTCCAAAGATGGCCACATCTGGCTCCCCAAAAGCCAGTAGTTCCCTCTGGCTGCCATAATGCAAATGTCGAGGCTTCAACATTGAAAAGCAGCTAATCTGTGATTCTCAAGTCTATGATTCAAGGCTGTTGTAGGGTTCAGTGAAGGCTTGCTGATAAAGACAATGTAATCCAGATGCCCTGAAACGTCTTCACTGTTTGTCTTGTACGTCAGGTAACTGATATCACCTGAGAGTTTTTTTTTTAACCTCCTCGGCCTTAAAAAATCACTGGAGAAATTTTTTTTTTTTTTTTTTTATTTAACCAGCAGCGAGCAAGCTCATGTGCTTTTCATCTCTGTGATAGCAAAAGCAGCAGCTGTACAAGATCTGATGTTAGATCTGATTATTGCGAATCCAAGTGAATTTATGTTTTCAGAGTTTTGCTCTACTTTCAGTTACAAAGACAGCGAGCGCCTTTTTTCAGTCAACCAAACCGTGTATTGTTTTTGGCAGCTGTAAACCCTCCATTTGATGTCCAGCTTTAAGGGGATTTTTTTTTTTCTCAGCATTAGTAGAGCAAATCAACCAAGACTGAGCTCTTGTATTTTTGACACCTCAGCACTGGCAGGGACTACAAACGCAGGAACGCCAGTACTTTGTATTTGGCAGTGCTGATTGTTACTTTGATATCTGTCCATGTTTTTTAAGGTTTGCTGCAGGAATCTGTCCTGCATTTTAACAAGAGTGTGTGGTGTGTCTTGGCAGAGGCGGAGAGTGACAGCATGCCAGACCGTCCTGTTTGGCAGGCACAGGTGTTGACTGTGGGAGGATGCAGTGTGTTAGTGTGTGTGCGCACTATTGCAGTGTGTCAAGGTTTGAATTACCACCCACTGAGCACCAAATGCTTGTGAAATTTGTCTTTGGTCTGTAAATCAATGAGGGTGACCCGCCTCATTGGCTGATTACTTAATGAGACAATAACATTTAAATTCCTACACAGGGTTGAATTGTGCTGCATTGCAATGTTCACACAGCTCAGACAGACACACGGAGCACAACGATATAATATGTGAATGAATAAAGATTCAGTGGGTTTTCGGTACATTACAAATCAGTAAAAGTCTGGAGATGGCTTTAGCCACTATAGTAAGTGCTTAGTAAGTTTGTGAAGGATTATTTTTTTCAGTAGGAGCACATCTTTGATTCGAGAAGATTAATACAAGCTTAGTCCAAGAACTACAAGGCACACTCAAGGCTTTTTTTTTTTTTTAAACCCCAATTTTGCATTTTAACTTAACTCTTCATGACACGGATTCAACAAGCTGCTGGAAACATTCCTCAGAGATTTGAGTTCATGTTGACGTGATAGCGTCACACAGTTGCTGCAGATTTGTCGGCTGCACATCCATAAAGTGAATCTCCCGTTCCACCACATCCCAAAGGCGACTGTTGACTGTGGAGGCCATTTGAGTATAATAAACACATCGTCATGATCAAGAAACCAGTTTGAGATGATTTCAGGGGTGGGTACACCGTGGTTATAAAGGAATGGACGTGGTCAGCAAAAATACTCTGGTGGTGTTTAACCAGAGCTCAAAGGGGTCTGAGGTAGGATAGAAAAAGATCCTGCACACCATTGCACAACCACCAGTAGCCTGAACTTTTGATATAAGGCAGGTTGGATGATGTCATGTTGTTTATACCAAATACTGACCCTACCATCTGAATGTTGCAGCAGAAATTGAGACTATTTCTTCTGAGCTTTCTTCAGCTCAGCTTCACCAAGCTCACAGGAGTGATTCAATGTTCAATGTGTTGTTCTTTCAGGGATGCTCTTCTGTGATTTAGACTTTCTATCAGCTCAAAGCAATGTGCCATTCACCTCTGACATCAAAAATGCATTTTATTCCAGAGAAAGTCTGCTCATTGGATATTTCCTCCTTTTGGATCGCTCTTTGTAAACCCTGCAGATGTCTGTGTGGGGAAGTTCTTGGTAGAGCAACAGTTTCTGAAATGGAGCCCATCTAGAACCGGCGACCATGCCACAATAATGTGACTTAAATCACCTTCTTTCTTCATTCACAATGTGAAATTCAGCAGGTCTTTTGACAATCTCCACATGCCCTAAATTGTTGTGATTGGTTGATTTGATGTTAACACTAACAACCTGTGAACTAGGTGTAACTAATGAAAGAGCAGTTGAGAGTAAAGAGAGGGTGAAGTGGGAAGCTATCAGCCAGTGTTAGCATAGACTGGACAGCTGCATCACAAAAACACAAACGCATGCTAGCAATGAAATTATGGTAACTGTCTCCAACAGGAAGTGATCCGAAACCTGGTGAAGAGGTACGTGGCAGCAATGATACGCAGCGCCAAGACAGACGAGGGACTGACAGAGGAAAACTTTAAGGTGGGTGATCAGAATAAAGACAGAACACCCCTCACATGCTGTAAATAATGAGTGTAAAATCCATCTTTCTTCAGGTTTGCAGCAAATCTGTAGCTGAATGCATCACAGGCCAAGTCTGCAGAAACCAGGGAACAGCAACTGTCTATGTATGCTTGCGCTGCGATAAATAGTGCCGGTTTCACTGATACCAGATCCAGAGCTGCTTTTCATCTCTATGGAGATTTATCAAAAGATTTTAATAACTTTTTCTGCTGCCCAAAATCTACAGCTCTCATCAATACCAACTGTTAAGTCAATCATTCTTGAGGAGAGCTTCTTTGCCTTTCCAAAATCTTCTGGGCCATAAATTATTCTGAGCTGCTTTTACCTCCTGAGTCTGTTTCCCACGAAGCCCTTGGAGCCCAGCCTGGGCTTTGAAGTGGAGCCTTCCTCTGGGTTTTTCAATGCAAAAACAACATCAGGTGCACATCGTACTCAATCACTGTTCACACCCCGAGTGTGCTTGTGTAATTCTGTGTGTATTAATGTAGAATACGGGGAGTTGTAATTGTGCAGAAAGTGTGCGCTTGTGTGCTTAAAAACACGTAGCTAAGATCAGGTGTGTGCTGCAGTCAGTCACAGGGTTTTACTCTCCCCCGTGAAGCATTTGGATCCCATATGGTGAGGCAGACAAAAAGGAGTTTGAGGTTGGTTTTTTTTTTAGTCGAGTTATTTGGGTCTCGTTGCTCTCTGTTCTGCAGGAGAAAAATGCAGCAAGCAGCGAGTTACAGTAAACAGAGTGCATGTTTATGCAGGCATTTATGGTAATTTTCTGTATTAAAGCTACAGGCTAAATTCAAGATGCACGTGATCTGAATGGAAATAAACATCAGCCTCCTCCGTGGTGGATTATTCAGAGTTAAGCAACACAGTGAAAATCTTCCAGTAGTTGTTTTACTTTCTTCTTGGGGGGGAAAAAAGGAGAGGAAATTCATCCCCTTCAATGCTTATCTATTTCTAAAAAAAAACCCAACTGATTTAAAGAAAATCATTTGTTTATTCTGTGATGAAATGATTAAAAGGCTAGTCTTTGGAGATGTAGAAACCCATTTTCAAAAAACGTCCTAAAGGTCTAAATTTAAAGAAGAAGAAGAACAAAGCAACATTACATAATATACACACTAAATACACAGTGCTCTGCCCCACCCATCCATATCCACAGCTCCAAGCTAATGTGTAAGAAAACTCTATGCACAGACCCACATCATACAGATGATGAAGAAAAATTCAAAGCAATTCAACTGCAGATTGTTTTCAGCACAAATAAGCAAAAGATTTAAAGTATAAACAAATGAAACCTATTAACAGTTGTTTTAAGGGGGAAAAAAAAGAAAGAAACTGATCTAATTTGTCTCTGTTCCATGAAAATACACAGAAATATGGATATTGCGTAATGTCTGGGTCGCTATACAGATTTACATTGGACTGTAAACCAATTTTAAAAGAAATGACAGTTCAGATAAACATGAGGATGCGTCCTAGGGCTCTCAAGGTCCTTTGGAAATTGGAAGTGTGGACAATAAATCACAATTTCATGGTCTCATGTTACTGAGAGCCTTGTAGGGAAGTGCAAGAGGGAGGATTTTAAGGGTTTGACCCGTTAAAGACCATGAAGAATAACTTATCTGCTCCTTCTGCATTAGCTTTGAGTTCATGTCTTATCTTTACTCAGAGAAAGTTAGCTGCTCCGTTGATCTAGGGTTATATGTTGCAGACAATGCCACACGATGGACAGTGTGTAGTAATACTATTACGCCATTACTTTTCTTTATTATTCATTCAACAAGAGTGTGATTAGGGATTTGTGTAGCAGCTATAACGAAAACAAATAATAAGATGTTTTAAGTCCATATTTGTGTTCACACTGATAAATATGACTACATATATGAAGATGTGAGATAATATTACAATGTAGACCTCACAGTTAAAGACATTAAAGACAAAAACCACAAGAAAGTGCTTTAGTAACATCCCCCAAAATCAAATACAACTCAGTGCTAATTGTCACCCTGGACCATAACGCCTGGATTTGTTCAACACAAGTTGTACTGCAAGATGTAATAAACCTCTGGTCATAGGATATTTGCAAAGATGATAGCGGGTACCTCATTGGTAGATTGGTGTAGTCACCATGAGGAGGGTGTAATACGTCAGTGAGGATATCTCACCCCTTTCCTGCCACTCGTGTCTGCCCAAGATGATGTATTCATTACAGTCAAAAAGGTTGAGTGTGGAACGCCGGTCACATGATCGTCATCAGTTTTACCAACAAATCTTCCAGCAGCAGGAGGAAGCTATGTCCTTGGTACAGTGCAGTACCAATGCTAGCAGGCTATGTAGCTTATAGCAGTTTGATCTTAGCATTGACATAAATACTTGTTGCACTGTCACTTGGTGTGAGATTTGTGGTTAGTATACTGTTTAAGAAACTTTGACTAAACCCTGAAGTTTATGATATTTTAACACTGTTGGGTTTTGTCCATGTTAAACCTTCTGTTCCTTTATGTTAAGAAGTTGAGACGGCACCTAAAAGTTTCATTGATACTGAGAATAAATGTTTGCTTCTCGTCTTTTGTCCCTTCAACGACCCCAGTCTCTTTACACTCACTTTCACCATTTATCCACTCTGTTTTCTTCTCTTTTTGCATGTCTATTGACCTTGATATTCCTCTTTTCATCACCATCCCGCTGAGCCCTCACCCTCCTCTTCACCCTCTGCTTCTACAAACTAATGGTTCACCTCCCCTCTCTCAGGCAGTCATCAGCCTCATCTCTCCCACTTACCCTCCTCACCCTCTTCTTCCCTTTCTCTGGGTTTTCCTTCTTGGATTTCCCTTGGATATCAGATTTTTTGTGATATGGGGATTTTGAATGAGCAGAAAAGCCCTCCTTATAACAAATATAAAACCTAAATTTTAGCTTATTATAGCAAGAAATGTTATATTCTTAGGATTTACATTGTGGATTCGTGTCTATTTTTAGGAGCTGAAGCAAGACATCTCCAGTTTCCGCTATGAGGTCCTAGATCTCCTTGGGAACCGGCGTCCTCCTCGGCGTAACTATTCCTCCTCCAGCGAAACAACAAAAGAAGACGGTGCCATGGCATCTGAGGATGACAGCGAGTCAGGTGAAGGCACCGGAGGAGGCGTGGGAGTCCAGAGGTCGAAGAGCGTGACCTTCATGACCCCAGCAGAGGACGACACAAAGCCGACACCAACGCTCGGCGTGTCTGCGCTGGTGCGTTCTATTTCTGGAATGACCCAGATAGAAAGAGGGGTAGGTGGGGAGGAGCTGGAGGAAGGCATTGAATGGGGGACAGAGGAGGAGGAAGAGGAGGGAAAACCAAAGAGCAATGGGCTGAAGACGATCGTCATCTCTCCATCCTCCACCTCTGTTGTCCCGTCGTCATCTTCATCATTCTCTTCAGCGCTCTCATCATCACTCGCTCGTACAAGGAGCCGTCTGCAGCGCCTATCGGGTCCGAGTGCAAAGACGGACTCTTTCAAACGCCTCTCCTACCTGTTCTCCCGCTCCAAACGCAAAGCCCCACCTGTGCCTGTCCCTCTTCAGTCCCCAGTCTCCTACACCATCTCTGACGGGTTGCTCCGCCCCTTGGGGAGCCACAGCCACTCCGACTTCGGACTCAGCAACGTGACCAGAAGCGAGACTCACCTGAACGAGATGGGCCGCTCTGTTGACATCAGTAACCCGTCGTTCTCTCCCCGGAGAACGAATGGGCGAGACTCGCTTTTGACACTGCCCCTCCCACCCCCCTGCCCCTGTCAATCCCTGCACTGTGCTTCCAACATGTCCGAGTCCAGCTCGCGCCTCCTGGACTCCAGTGAGGATGTTTTCCAGGGTGGAGGCATGGGAGGATCGGGTGACGGCAGCGTGGACGGAGGAGGAGGGGGAGGAGGAGGGGTGATGATGATGGGCGGTTGGGTGGGACCCTGTGATGATGTCATAGAGGACAGCTGCGAGGTCATAGAGGACTCCGTCACTACACAGCTATAGGAGAGAGGGACTACCAAACTGTTTTTCTGTGTTTGCAAAACGGCTGAATATATACAGAGATGGAGGCGACAGAGAGAGAGGGCGGAGAATTTGGTGGAATCCGTTCTAGAACTTTCATGGATGGATTTGGGATTCTGGAATTCTAGAATGCGGCACTTCCCAGAACGGAGCGGGTTCTAAGGATCGACTTGATCAACACCACAGAGGGCATCCTGAAGTGGCAGATGTTCATAGAGACAGTTTGTCTGGTATTTTTCAGGGTTTAAACACACACTTTCACTATTATGTGAACTTTATTGTTAGAAAGTTCTGGAGCTAAGTCACTAATAATTGAGCCAACTTAACTAGCTAGCTGGAACTCAGTTAAAAGTCCGTAAAGATCTGTTTGGAAAACTTATTTCAGATACTCAAAGTATCTGAAGTTTGACGTTGTCTGGGATTTTTTTTTAAGGATACACGACACACACAAGTTCACTATTAAGTGAATTCCCAGGAGAGCTTAGCTAGCTAGCTAAACACAGATAAATGTCATTTATCATCACGTTTTCTTCACTATCTCAGAAATCCGTGTCTGTTCATCCATGGATACATGAGAAACATTTATTGCTAGAATCCAATTCAGCAGATGATTTATTGCCAAAATGTATACTATGTAAATTCTAAAAAAGCATTTCTTACTGTAGCTATTACAGTTTCCAAATGATATCATAATGTCAGTTTTAAAATTGGAAAAAGAAACATTCATAAATAATTGTGACTAAAACAAAAGACAAGGAAATATGATTTTCATATTGGGATAAAAAGTATCCAATTAAAAATACGAGGATGTAAATGAGAGGATGCTTTTATCAGATAAAGTAAATTACAGGAAAAGTTTGAGGCAGTTTTTTCATTAAAGATTTTCTGCTGCTTGGCTCTGCTTGGCTTTGCATTAAAGGGGTCATGGAAGATGATGGTTACAGTCATCCCAAATAAACAGTTTGCCCAATGGGGCTTTGCAGTATACCCGAGCTACTAAAATACTACGTGTAAGCTCTTGGACCAATTATATTGATGTTTTGTTTTATTGTGAAGGTCTGTTAGGAATGTTTTCTTCCTCTCGATGGGAGTCTCCGTCTTTTTTGGCTGATCTTCACAAAGTTCACAAAGTCAAACTGTCTTTATATACATCTGCCATTGTCCACAAATGCCGCCACGAGACCAAAGGAGTTCATTTAAAAAGGAGCATACGTTGTTTTTTTCCCCCGAATGATTAAAACACACATCATTATTATGGGATTACAAGGATTCAAAGTGACTTTTCAAAAAGGAAATATCCCTGTTTGGAAAGTTTCACATGATGGTTTCTTTCCCTTTAACCAAACTTCGAATCTGTATCGGAATAAAAAATGGAATTAAATCATCTTAAAACCAGTGGAATTTCATTTGAACTACGCTTTTACATTCAGCTGAATGGAAGGAGATCCCGAACGGAATAACGTCCCCTTTAACCGTGGAACAATTTATTTCATTTTGACCAAATCACTGGGATGAACAGAAGCAGCATGGAACCTTTGCTCTGCTGTCAATAGCCTGCACCCTCTCTCTCTGCATCAACAAGGGCCAAGGAACTTTATTTTATCCTAATAACAATTATACTAGTAATAATAATAACGGTAATAATAATAATAAGAGACTTCTATTAATAATAATGAGGACTATTCTGGTTTCTATACACTGTCTTTGCTTCTATTTGAGTTGCCTACGATATCCTGGCTTCTCGTTCAGCTCTTCCTTAATAAGTACACTTTAACCTGGTGAATAATAAGATATTTATTGTGTGGACGAGGGAGGGCGGGGTGGATAAATGAGGGTGGGGGAGAGAGCTAAAGAAACGCGGGACGTTTTAAGGATGGAAGAACAAGGTGAAGGGAAATAAAGGCGAGAGGAATGACTGGAGAATAGAGGGAGAGGAAATGAGGCAAATAAGTGAAGGCGCATAGATGTGCTTGAATGAAGAGCAGATGGACTAAAATGGGGATGAGTTTGCCTTTCTATTTATCTGAGAAATCTATTTAAAAGGGAAATTTCACCAGAATTTCATCATGATTTGTTTTTTTTTTTTCTCTCTTGAAGTCGCTTGGTGAGGCAACTTCAAAGGGTTGGCATGAGCCGAGGCTGTTGAATTTTACTCTGGTTAATATACGACTGTCAGCGGTGAAGTAGAGAAATTATGCATGTTTGATCAAAAAAGAAAAAGAAAAAAAACACCGTTACCTGCAACACACACACACACATGCACACACTTAGAAATCAGCTCGTGTGATGAATAGCTCCCAGCTAAAAGTATTGGCCTTGTGTTTTGTTTGTTTTTTGGGCCTCTCAGCAGGATGACATCAGCTCCTCTTACGTCTTATTTGACTGTTTTATTCATTTTGTCCGTCCTTGTCCTCTTTTCTTTTGTCATAAAAAAGACGATCTGGTTAGACGGCTGTCTTGGCGGTAGAAAGCCTCAGAGCAGCAATGAGTCAGCGTTCCAAAATGTCACGACATCAACCGCTGTGCATCCTGTAATCATAGTGTCACGGCCAGAGCTCGGACAGCAGGGGCGCAGTTAAGTGCTTAGCAGTGCCAGCCCATCAATTTAGTATTTAATAATCAATTTCTTTTTACTTTGCATTCCAGTAACAGAGGATGACTAATCTGCACGTGACAACTGCTTTAATACTGTATGATTTTAATACTATGAGGAAAAAGACAGTTGGTCGTTCAAAAACTTAGACCTTAACAAACATTTTACAATTTGGGATTTGGATATATCTTTGGTTTCACATTAACTCTTTAGCTCTTCAAGTTCTGCTAGAAGCTCCTATTGTGATTGGCCCGCTCAGTATCGTCCATTTCTCCCGTGCAGTTCTTGAGTTTATCAGTGAGAGAATAGCAATCATCGATGAAGATGGCATTAATATAAGGATTTACAAATGACAGCAGATTCCTAGAGGTAGATTATTAAAACAATCAGAATCGACGTGAGGGAATGTACAAAGAAGTGGGACAAATGTTTC
>VURO01022487.1:4418-63713 GCA_015108175.1 Pelvicachromis taeniatus
CACACACACACACACACACACACACACACACACACACACACACACACACACACACACACACACACACACACACACACACAGGGATGATATATAGTTTGGTGTTTACATAAAGAAAAATTCAAACCAAAACAGATAAATCGTGCTAGTCAAAATAAGAGTATTGAGTGTCTAGTCATAGCAGTTTTATACTGTATGTATGGCCTATTTAAACCCAGTGAGTTCTAATAATAATGGATAAAAGTTGTTTAATCAATAGCTGACTGTTTATTAATTATTGGGTTTTTTTTTCTTTACTATCAAACGACGCTGAGAGCAGTTACGCTAAAGTGTACCGAACAAGGACATCGCTGAGAAAACTGAGAAGAAACACATGAATATGAAAAAACTACAGGATAGTAAGAACTGAACTGTAACCTCTAATTGCCTTCACTGTGAAAAAAGTGGAGTGCTTTAAGCCCCAAACTCCTGAACTGAGAATTCGCTTCCCTCCAGCCTTAAGTTTAGGAGAAGATTGTGATCTGCACTCCAACTTATTCCAGTTTAACTCCAATGTATTTCTTTAACCTTAACCAAATGTTTTTGTACTTTTATAACCTAAGAAAATGTTAATCATATCTGTAGCATAACCCATAGTATATTTATAGTTTGGTGTCACTGTGCTAACTTCTGCACCACCATTATGCTGATTCACAGGACAGATGCAGAATGAAACCTATCAGAAATGCTAATCACATTTCTTTGTGTAGTTGCTTTAACGCAGCCTGTCTATGTAAGTAATCCAAATATGTATCTTTTTACTGTTTTGGAACCTAACTATACTTTTTTATTGTTACTCTATAAAGCACAAAAATTTGCTTGAAGGTCCAATAATTAATCCTAGGGAGGGTATATTTATGTAAATTATAGTTGTGAGGACAGAAACTGATTGTGTTTTATTTCTGAGAGGGTAAGGCCGCATGGAGCTGTAGTTTCTGGTGTCAGAGTCCTCTGCTTTTCCATGGACAGCCACCAGTGCTGATAGAGATGCATTGCTCTATCACACTCGAATCACTTTCAGAAACGAAGCGCGTACAGTGCAATCGCAACAGTGCTCGTCGTCATACCTGAATAATCAGAGCGACAAGGTAAATGTGTCAGAGGACAACCATGAATGTTGCTTTGCTCTAGATTACCTGAAAAACACAGTCGGTGGCTTCACCAGTGACATGGAGTTATTTTGGCAACTATTCCACTCACTTGCGCTCTCAGCCTGACCCATACAAGACCGGGTGTGTGTGTGTGTGTATCTAACCTTCCTCCTACACACTGGCACTAAACAAAGATGCATTCTCTAACATTTGAAGCAAAGCTGAGTGAGCGTTTGAGCAGAGAAAGTAACGCTCTGTGTCTTTCTCACAGTTCATATAATTGTTCCATCACACGATAATCTAATAGTGCTCATTAAAAACAAAAAAGAAAAACTTTGCGGCTGTTAACTTCCGAAAAGGTTTGTGTATAAATAACTGCTGCTTCGCAAACAACAATATTTATTTATTTATTTAACACCTTGGTCGCTGTGGGATTCAACACAGTGATGTTGCCATGCTAACAGGACAAAAATGCGGTACCTAAAATGATCACAAAACAGTAAAAGATGATCCACTGATGTGAGAATGATGTAGCACAGTGAAGATAGTTTAGGCTTCAGTCACTCAGGCCCAGAGACCAGTCCCTAACCCCTTGACAGCCTCTTGTTGCTAGGGAAAAATGTTTTGCTAAGATGTTGCTTGACGTTGCTGTCTTTCATCATCATCACAACTCTTTGTCATTTCCTTTGTCACTAGCAGATTGTCGCAGTCGCCTGTATTTGACAGTGATTTATCTGCAAACACTCACAAACCTGAAAACTTGAAAAAGTGCCGTTCACACTGGAAACAAAGAACATTCACCTTCAAAGACAAATGTGTGGCTCGCCTTGTCCTGTAACCAATGTGCTTCAGAAAGTACAACTCTTATTTTATAGATGACTGGTGCCCATTTCTGCTTTGTGTCACAGTTTTCACTGTTTCACTACCACTTGGCGAGTAGTTTGCAAGTGTTTGTAGACAAGTTGGTGTGCGAACTGTCGGCTACTTCCTAAACTTTCGACTTACCAAAGCAACCACTAGGAGATTTGGTGCAGCAGTGCATAACCTTGTTGCAATCAATGTCACCCAGAAACAAACAGCAACCACTTGCCAACCAGTCAAGGAAAGCACATTTTTCTCCTAGTGACCCATGGTTGCCAGGGGGTCACCAACAAGTCTCTAGGTCTGTGTGTGGTCCAATGAATGGGTAAATATAACATTTAGCAGCAAAAGGAAGATAGAAGTTAAATAAGTCCAAGAAACAATGAAAGGGAGAATTAATACCACTATTAAATTCATCCGATGGAAAAGACAAATCAACGGCTGCTCCTTGTTTGATGGCAGTGAGCTGTTTTTGCTAACATGTAAGTCATGAGAACGGGCTAAGTAAAAAAAAGTCCCTTTATTACCGTCCTTGGCTTGTTTTTAATCATTTTCAGAGCTGTATTTAACCCTAGAAAAGGTTACAGTTTAATATTAATTATAAAAATAACTGTATTTTGGATGGCACAATGGTTAGCACTGTTGCCTCACAGCAAGAAGGTCCTGAGTTCAACTGCACCATCAGGCCGGGAAGTTTGCATGTTCTCCCCATGTTTGCGTGGGTTCTCTCCGGGTACTCTGGCTTCCTCCCACAGTCCAAAGACATGCAGTTAGGTTCATTGGAAACTCTAAATTGCCCATAGGTGTGAATGTCAGTGCAAATGGTTGTCTTTGTCTATGTGTTAGCCTGCAACAGACCGGCAACCTGTCCTGGGTGTACCCTGCCTCTTGCCCCAAGACAGCTTGGATAGGCTCCAGCCCCCTTTTCGACCCTGAAAAGGATAAGCGGAAGCGAATGGATGGATGACTTTATTTGTACAGAACTTAAAAAACTGAGTTACAAAGTTCACCACAGTTTGAAGTCACACATTAAAGCTAACTATGAATGTTTGAATATACAGTCTAATTAGGGACACCTGATTTCCAAGCTAGCTTCAGTCCAGCACATCCCGGGTCTGACATGGGGCCACATTTCATTTGGACATCTCTGAAACACCTCAGCTAGGAGGTGTTCAGGAGGCATCAAACCCAGATACCCAGACTACCTCATCTGGCTCCTTTTAGTATGGAAGAGTAGTGACTACTCTGAGTCCCTCACAAATAACCAGACTAAGCCCAGCCACCATTCAGAAGAAGTTAAATTCCACCACATGTGTCCGTGATCTCGTTCTTTCAGCCACTATCCAGAGCGGGTGAGGGTAGGGATGTACATCAACTAGCAAATTGTTTGTTACACTAAAATAACTTTTAATTATAGTTTAAGTGTTAATTAAAGCGTAGTCTGTTAGGTTTTCCCCCTTTATTTTGGTCCATTTTTGTTAAACTGCCCTTTTACTTTTACTCAATCTGAGCAGTCAGAGCTTTATACAACTTGCTTCATTGACATATTTTTTAATGTTCTTTCTACAGAAGTGCTTACAAGTTCGAATATCAGTGACCTCGACTTTAAGCTCAGAGGTCAAGTTTTCTGAAAATCTTGAGAATGCGATAATTTAAGAAGGAAGTCACCTGGAAGTCACCTTTTCAAATTGATGCCATAGGTATATCACCTAAAAGTCTGAGACAAATTCGAATATAAGTGACCTCGAGGTCAGAGGAACTTGTGAAAATCTTGTGAATGTGGTAACTTGAGAACATGGCGATGTAGGATTTTGAAATTGATACCATAGGTTTTTCTAGTAGAGGAGTAGCACTGGTGGTTACCAGTATTTGTTTTTTCCGTCAGACACACAGAATATGAGCAGATTTGTGTAGTTATGAGTCCTAACTAAGATACAACAGCAGCGCAGTTTAAAAATAATCTTGTTTTACTGACACACGTCATGGATGATTCATTTATACCCCGCACAGCTTGGCTCAGATCAACCTTTTGTGGCTTTCTAAACATCTGTTACCAACAAGAAGATTGCAGAGCGCCCCCTGCTGGGCAAACTGTTTAACAGCAGCGTTCATAACACAGTTGAAGGGTGTTTCACCCGGTTCTTTTTTTATTTTTTATTTTTTTACTGTTTCTATTGGCCTTCCGAAACCTGTATATATGCAAATCGCTAATATTGGCTGATATAGCAGTCCTGCCAATATATAGATTTGGCTGTAGTTACTTTTTCTACTTACACATGACGTTTCCCAGAGCCTTCACTATTTCACTATTTTATTTCAAAGTTGAAAAAAAGAAAGGTTCACACACCAGCTTTGCAAATCTAGTGCAAATCTGCATTTGCAGTGTGTGCAAATCCAGTTCTGTTTATTTGTCTTCAGTTAAGACTCCATGCATAAACACAAACACACTGCTTATATACACTCATTACTTAATGGTTTATAGTTTATGACTCACCAGAGACATCCAAACACCCGGTGAGGTGGAGTGCCAGGCCCTCCTTCACATTTACTACCCCCTCCTCATTCATCGCCTTTCAAAATGCACCTTCTATATACTATACAAGGGCACGCTCGCAGAAAGCCCTAATGCGTATGCTAAACCGAACTTGGTATTTATCTGCTGTTGTGCCGAGCCACGGTGAGCTGACTCCCACAAGCTGGCTGTCAAGGGCAAGGTGTTCGTCTTTGACGCAGGCTCCTTGATCTTCTGTGATCCCTCCCAGGCATCTTCGCTGCAGCTGCACTGCTTCATTATGACATAACCTCCACTAGGCAGCTTCCAAACAACATTGCCCCCTTCAAAATATCACATCTGCCATCGCAGTCTGAATTCGCAATGGTGGATTATCTTTGTGAGTGTGAGATGGAAAGCAAGAAGGAGTAAAGAGACAGAAAAAGAAGAGTGCTTTGAAACGGCTCCAGTTACTTTCAGCGAGGAGCCTGACTATTGGTCATCCTTCAGTTACATTTTATGTTCACCAAAAGGAGCTCTTATGCTTTCTGTAAACATTTTTACTCAGTTTAATCAATTTCATTCAAGTGGAATCGAGTGCCATGAGATGCAAGTATTGCGCTGCCTTTTATTTTGCATCCCTGTCTCTGCAGCTCTGCAGAAAAATAAACACAGTTTTGTACATTTTATGGGCTAATTCGGCAATTCAGTGTTACATTTCTACAATACTGGGAGACATCAACAGGCCAGTGTCTTTTGGTTTCTTATTTTTGTCAAGCTTCAGCATTCATAAGCTTGCAGAATATATTACATGAAGTTAGACGTTCGTGAAGCCCCATCTCCTTGACAAAAAGCAACCATTGTCATCGGGGTCCTCTTAACCTCTGACGGTGATTACCTGAAGTCTATTCCCAGTGCTACTTTAAATAATAAAAGCCAGTCTAAAGATGTTTCAAGAGTAGCATAAGAATGCTTGGTATTTGACTCAGTCTAATCTACAGTAGTTTAGTTCTGTGCAGAGCAAAACATACGACCCTTTAGTGCAGATTGTTGTTAGCATCTAGCGTTTGCACAGATGGCGATATTTCAATGAAACAATGACATTTTTATTATGTGAGTGCTGCTGTGCTCCATTCAAAGTCAGCAGTAGTAAACACACAGCTGGCAGGTTTCTGCTCAAACTGCCTTATGTTTTATAGGAAAATATACATCGGCAACAGCTAATATCTCACCCAAATTGGGAGTTTTCAGCTCATCGAAAGGCTGTTGTCAGTTATCAGTTCCACACATAAAAGAAGACAGCGTCCTCTACGTTTTAGCCAGGCTGTTATCCATTCTCTGCACTGAGTGATGAACACACAATGCCATGATTATGTAGGAAAGCTCCAACAGTCATGTAAAGTTTTTATTATTTATATTATTTTTTTCTCCTTTGTGCCTCATCCGATCCAAACTGTCTGTAAAACAAGAGTGAATAAAATTAAAAAGAAAAGCCAAAAAAGTCACGTTAGACCATTAGACCATTGGCAGTTTCCTGCCGCCTCTCTCTTCTCCCAGTGCAGAATCGTGTTGCCGTTTTAACCTTGAAGCACGTTGTCCTTTTCTTTGGTTCAGCAGGGCAGAATGACTGATGCTGAATGAGGTAATAACTATCTGCTAGGAGCCAGAGGAGGCCACTTATGGGTGATATCTGGGGCTGATAACAACTGGAAACTGCCATTCAGGTGGCTGATAAGATTTTAAATAGGTGATCACTGCGCCAGCAAGATTTAGATCTTGCACCATTTTTGCATTAACTTATGATAACGTCACCATTGTCAGAAAGAAAATGCACGCTCCTTTAATTAGCTTTTAAAATTGCACACTGATGTATTATTTAGAATTATTCCAGAATTGACATTGATATATTGATAATTAGGAGGTTTGCTAGGACCATAGGTAAATGTCTGGAGGGTAACCCTGTAATACATGTCAAAAAATTCCTCCCATGTTAACCAAATTCACCATTTCTTAGACTAATTCAACAGACATCTCACTCCTACCATAAAACCTACTGTCACAAGTGCATATCTTTTTGGTTCGAGGAACAAAATCTAATAATATATTTTGGGCTGCCTGTTCTTCCCTATTCTTTTCCCAAATGCGTATATTCACTAAACTACTGAAACACGCTTCCATTACCACTCAATAAAGCAAAGGCAGTTTGTTCTACTTCAGATATACACCTACCCTGCTACTTGTGTAAAAGGGCTAAGAAGAGCATTCACACACACACACACACACACACACACACACACACACACACAGCCGTGTTCTCCCGTGGAGGATCGCTACAGTTACAGCTTCTTGAGCAGTGGATGATTTTTCCACTGGAGGCTAGCAAGGTTCAAGGTAGAAGGCTTTTGTGACAGCAGCTTAACAAGCCTGGTGAAAGTACAAAAATAAACCCAGAACACCCCTATGCAACAAAATTGTATTGTAAAGCTGAAGTGTTGGATCATACCTAAAAAAAATAAAAAAAATAATAATTTATTTATATAAAAACACCTGCAATATATTAGTAAGGTAACAAAATTAATACTTAATGAAAAGTCAAGTACCGCGCTTCATTAATGCATTCAGTGTTGACTAACCTCAGTGTAAAGTTTCCAGCACCAGCTCTACTTAATACCGTAAACGATATACTCAAACTCAAACTATTCGTATGTATTCCATGAATGAAATAGAGAAAAGGGAGTCAAGCCTATTATGTATTACCTGCCTGTTTCTTGGTGTAACTCTTACATAACATAGATGTTATGTTATGGGTTTCCTTTTATGTTTCTTTTTATTTTAGAATCCAAAACAACACCTTTTGAATTATTTTAAGGTGGAAGCAGAGGTAACAAAAACCCCTCCAGTAAAATGCAGCTGAGAGGTGAAGTCTGTGAGAAATGGCAACACTCCACAGATTTTTCTCATTCCCTGTGTTAGTTATGACCAGGAGGATCAATTCAGTCCTTAGGTAAAAAGGTGGACATACAAAATTGAAGGAAGTCAGTTCAGTGTACTGCACTGTAGCTTCATGCAGATGGATCTTAAATATAAACATTTCATTATATTAAAATTGCACGTTGTTTTTTAAACGGCTTTTATTAAAATTCCTCTGACACGTAGATTTGTAACCATTTCACACATTAGTGATAGTGACCCATGTCATAGTCAGTTTTGTTTTATGTGATAAAATTATACAGCAGAAAGCTACATCCGGCTGCTCCTTTATTCACAAGGGGTCACGCAAACAGCTCGGCTTGTTTGATTTTCTTCTTATGCCTGAGGCCCTTCCTGACACAACCCCAAAGGGATTTGTGTCTGTTCCCAGGATAAAACCAGGAAGCTTTTGCTCGTTAGGCAGAAGTGTACGCTACACTATCGAGCCTCTTCTGAACACATGCAGTACAACTGACAAATAACTACGGATACGGATACCACTGTTAATTCCAGTCCAAACTAATAACCTGGATATTTCAACCTACTCTCATTCCTAGAGAATCAGATATGGGCAGAACTTTGTGCCATCAGAAACTGAATTTGAATAAGTTAAATTTGAATTTGAATTGCTCAGATTGAATCTGAATTGAAACTTGAATAAATGCTTTTTAAAACTGAATTTGAATTAGCCTAATTTGAAATCCAATATACTGGTTGGATGTCCTTAAGTTGATCGTAAGACCTCGCTCTGCTTCAAAATGGTCAACATCTGCTTAAGGCTTCATCAGTGACAGCCCAACCTTAAATCTAGTTCTAGGGAATCAGTAATGTCATTTTTCTTTTTAATGAAAATTTTCTCCCCAGTCTCTGCCATCAGGGATAAAATCCTAGATGACTACAAAAACTATTTTTTCAGTTTTGCTTTTTTCCCCTTTTCTCCAAAATACAGGGTTAGGGCTAAGAAAAAAGTAACTCATTATATTCGTCTTTGACAGAAATACATTTAGAGTGTTAATTTCAAGGAGACACAGATGGATGGAGTCCAGCTGAGACGAGCTGCCTCACAAGTCTTTCGACACTGAAGTTTTTTAAACAGCTCTTCATAAAGTGCATCTGTCTTCAGATATGAGGAGGAGATCATTATACCTGCATTGTTGTCTTTCCATGCTCTTAGGATGAAGATGAGGCGAGGTGGGTTTCTTTTAAGACATTCTGAAGACTCTGAACAATTTGGGCCATTCCCCCAAAAAAACAGTTTATAATATTGATGCTCCACATTTCAAGTGAGGCTGGTGCGGTAATTTCAGCCAATTTTCCTTTTTTAAGTGGTTAAAGAAATAAAAAAATAGAGGAAATATATAATTTAGCTAGTCATTTAGAAGACCAGTTACAGTTAGGTCCATATATATTTGGACACTGTAACTGGTCTTTTCAGTTTACTGAAACGTGGACATGGATATAATGTATAGACTCTCAGCTTTCATTTCCGGGAATCCGCATTCAAATTGGATGAAGAGTTTGGGAGTTTCAGTGCCTTAACATGTGCCACCCTCTTTTTAAAGGGCACAAATTATTGGACAGTTGACTCAAAGGCTGTTTCATGGACAGGTGTGGGCAATTCCTCTGTTCTGTCATTATTAAGCAGATAAAAGGCCTGGTGTTGATTTGAAGTGTTGTGTTTGCATTTGGACGATTTTGCTGTTAGCAAACAATATGCAGTCAAAGGAGCTCTTTGACCACATGTGAAACAAGCCGTCCTTAAGCTGGGAAAACAGGGAGAAAAAAAAACAATCCAAGAAGCTGCTACAAAAGTAGCATTGGCAAAATCTACAGTTTGACAAATCCTAAGAAAGAAATAAAGTGCTGACGAACTCATTAAAGCAAAAAGAACCGGACATCCACGAAAGACAACAGTGGCGGATGATCGCAGATTTATTTCCATGGTGAAGAGAAATCCCTTCACAATAGCCAACAAAGTGAACAACATTCTCCAGGAGGTAGGCGTATCAATATCCCAGTCTACCATAAGGAGAAGACTGCATGAAAGTAAATACAGAGTGTTCACTGCATGATGCAAGGCACTCATAAGCCTCAAGAATAGAAAGGTTAGATTGGACTTTGCTGGCTATTTTAAGTGGATTTTATTAGCACCATTCTGGAAAAACATTCTTTGGACAGAAGAAACCAAGATCAACCTCTACGAAAATGATGGCAAGAAAAAAGTACGGAGGTTTGGAACAGCTCATGATCCAAATTATACCACAGCATGTGTAAAATGCACGCGATGGCTTTGGCGTGCACGGCTTCCAGTGGCACTGGGACACTAGTGTTCATTGATCATTGATCAACTGAAGTCTGAGGTGTTCAGAGACGTACTGTCTGTTCAAATCCTGCTAAATACAGATGGACAATGACCCAAAACATACAGCCAAAGCAACCCAGGAGTTCATTAAAACAAAGACGTGGAGTAATCTTGAATGGCCAAGTCGGTCACCTGATCTTAACCCAACTGAGAATGCATTTCACTTGTTGAAGGCTAAACTCCAGACAGAAAGGCACACAAACAAACAGCAACTAAAAGCTATTGGCAGAGCATTAAAAAGGGAGGAAACCCTGCATCTGGTAATGTCCATGAGTTTAAGACTACATGCTGTCATTGCCAGTAAAGGGTTATCAACTACTTATTAGAAATGAGCATTTTATTTTCAGGTATTTAATTTGTCCAATTACCTTTGAGCTTCAACTTCAGTCTGCGCTTCAACTGCATTGGAGATGTTTTATTTTAAAATGTATGGTGCTAACGTACAGAACTAAAATTAAATTTAAAAAAAAAGTTGTCTCTGTCCAAATATTAATGGACCTAACTGTATTTCTTTTTTTGTCAATAATAAAAATAATATTTCAGTCTTTAGGTATGTTAGCACGTAACTGCCAGCTAAGTATTTAAAATGAGTTTTTAGCATAAATAAAAGTGTGGTTTATATAAAACAGATGTAAAGAAAAGTGTAATAAACGGGAACAGAGCAGGTATTTTTAGCGTGACGGAAAGAAATATTTTAGTGTCACTGAAAAGCAGCTTCCTCTATTCAAAAGCAGATGTTACTAAAGTCCTTTACATGATTCTGAGGTAAAGAAAAGATGATGCAAATGAATTTAAAGCACAAATATATTAGTAAACTGAAAATAATAAGGTCAGCGGCGTCACAGAGAGACTATGACTGTTAACAATTACTGAAGTAACAGACTGGATTTAGGTGGTGACAAAAGCTAGAAAGCGTGGACTTCACCTCCGAGAGTGGTGAGGAGGCTGGTTATAAGAGTGTAATTACCCCCGCCCCACCCCGTCTCGCCCACTCTGACACCCAATAATAAAACTTTGATGTGCTCCTCTCAAAAAGTAGCAGCAGCCACTAATCACAATTGATTGCAGCCACTTAGGCGAGGCACACTCATCATCTCCCGCTCTCTCTGGATGGGAGTCATCCTCGGCAAAGGCTGGAGAAGAAAAACTATTCAAATGAAATGCAGCAAAAGAATGAAGATTAATCAAGAGAGGGGAAAGAAAAAGCAAGATGAATTAAAATCACGCAGTCAGCAGAGGTGAAGAGGGAAGAAAGAGGCGGTAGAAGAAATGTACAGCCCAGTCTCCTTCTGCTTTGTATTAAAGTTTCTTTAAGTCTCATCCACTCTAATTTTTATCTTTGCTTTCTGCTACGCTTCAATGCAGAGATCCTGGCTGCGTGAGTGATGACCTTTTACGGGCTTTCCCCCCCATTTGAATATCATTTGTTGGCTGTTTGTAATAAATATAACACATGAAGTTTATATGTTTCAATAACTGAAGATAACCATCTCAAAAACTAAAGACAATTAAGGAAGAAGATGGTGTCATGGTTCAGTTGTTAACATTGTAAATGAACACATTGACTGGGTTTAACAGTCCTTTGCCTATGGGCTGTTGATGTTTCTGTACATGCGAGTAGACAATAGCGATATAGCAGCAAAACAGAGTCTGAGGTCACCAGAGTCCATTCATCACTTTACACTGTAGGTGTCACAATATGAGGAGTGCAAGATGCAGGACTCAGGAGGCCAACTCTCATCCACAAAGTTTGAGCCTTTAATATAGGCTATAGCAAAGTCCAAAATAACAAAGTCCAGAGGGGTGAATAAACAATAATCCAAAAAGGAGTGAGGACTAACGCAGGGCAGGAAACAGGGAAGATACACTGTGCACAAAGACTGTGACAGAGAGTAAGGAGAAGACAGGACTGTTACACGCAGAGGGCTGATTAGATGTCATTCCCAACGGGAGGGTAATGAGACACAGGCGAAAGCATTCACACACAGGTGAAGACAATCCGGGCAGACTCACAGCAAGCAACAATAACGTAGGAAATCAAGGAAATGAACCTTCAAAATAAAGCAAAAATTAAAAGAAGTTGCCTACAGGCATGATGTATGTAAAGTACGAGACAATCAAAAAGGAAATGCACTGAAAATGAGTCAAGGAAACACTGAAGGACAAACACAATGACAGTAAGACGAGACAGAGGGAGGAACAGATAGACATGGAGGGAACTTGAGCTACTACTTTCAGACACCAAGACATGGACCAAAACACAGGAAAGTGGAACTCATCGTAAAAATAACCGTAAGGTAAAACAGAAATCAAAGGCTCGAAAAATGTCATAGCAAATAAAGTTTGCGGTCTACCAGAACACAGAAATCAAAGGAGGAACCCCAAAATACAACAAACACAGGAATAAAAACCACAAACACTTGCTGTTATGAAAAAAGCAGAATCCCAGCTCAAATTACTCACCAGCAAATTCAAAAACAGAAAACAAGAAACATCCAAAGAATATCACAGCAGGGGTCCCAGGTCTGACCATCCCTCAGATAACAGATTCTTCATATTGAACAAGAAACTTGCCTTTAAATTTATATGTCCCTGTATAGAAAAAAAGGTTAGGTTTGTGATCAGTATCCGGAAAAAATCTACTGAAAATCCCTGCCTGGTGTTTAAGCCTTAAACCAAAACCCCAGAAGAGCATCACTGGTTAGCTTCATCAAATGAAAAGTCAACTTTTGTGGCAGCAACAGTTAAGACGATGCCGCTTTATAAAAACATTATAAATCCCTTCCCTTATGTCCTTGAATAACATCAAGTTCTCCATCACCATCAGCGTGTGAGAGGCATTTGAAAGGCACTTTGTCCTGTTCAGGTTAAAATGAGTGCTAAATGTACTGTGCCATACATGCACAGTACATTTAGCACTTAGAAAGTATAAATGCTGAATGGTAATATGAATCGGACTAAGGTTTCAGGAGTACAGGATCTTATACGGACATTATGGAACAGGCTCAGACTTCCAGTGTTCGTGTTCCACATGTAGGTTGAAAGTTATTCTAATTATTCCTCCTCTGCACGGCATCCACGAAGCAAAGCCTCGGTCTGAACCATAGAAGACGACGACAAAATCCAAAGTACAGCTGCAGAGTGGTGTTTTGCTTCACTCTGTGGTGGAGTGTTACAAAAGTGTTTGTGAATAGCAGTTTGGAGAAGAGCGATTTTTGGGGACGACCTATCGATTTGGCTCCCTCAAAGACTGCTCAATTCCCCTGTAAATCTATCAGTTTTGCCTTTACGCTGCACTAATGTGGCATTGTTTATTGCTCTGGCACTCATCATTTACACTGCTCTTTCTTTTTACTAGTTTCCCTTTATGTGGAGTGGACAGGGGATCACATAAATAGTAGTATAAAAAGAGAAGTGGTGCCATAAGGACTCTGGTTACTTCTTGTGGTCAGTTTGTAGACCAAGTGAGATCCACCATTTGGAAATGAAGAGACTGCTTTTGATATACGTCCGTTAGAATGATTGTGTCCTTTGTTTATGTTCTTATAGCCTAGCTTTAGGGCTAGGCATCAGTGATGATGACTTAGACATCAAAGGATTAACTCAGGGTTGACTGAAACTGATAGGAGCATTTCACTCATTTTGATTTCTAAATCTGGCTGGCTAATTCAACAGGATGTCGATCTATACCGGAAACCCCAACATATTGGCTGCTGTCCCCACAGACCAAGTCAGAAGACAATATAAACATAACTTAAAGTGGTCACAACATACCAATGAATGGGATTCATTAAAGCAACCACGCTGTTAGTTAGCTCTAATTAGCATGCCCACTGGCACTGCACTCAGCAACTCTTAAGAGGGAAATGGAAAGTCAGCTTCCTCTTAAAGTCTCCTTGGCTAAACTTCAGGACAGCTCTACTGTACGGGTCTTATCGCTGCTTTTAAATTAGCTCAATCACCATAAACTGCAAAAACAGATACATCAGATAATTTACAGCCTTTCAGGGTCTGGACAGACATCTCTTATCCAAAGACCTGACTATCAATTACCTTTGTCGGGCATCTGTGATGTCCCTGCTATGCTATCAGATATGATAGAACAAGAGAAGGAGAAGGGGACAAAAAGAGCATGAAGATAAAAGGTCACTCTCTTTTCTGCCTGGTACACAAAGAAAAGTGAAATATGTATTCCAGTTTGCTGTGATGTTACAATAAAAGGACCGTCTGCAGTGTTTCTTGGCTTGCCTTGTCTTATTTTTTTTTTTTCTCCCTGAAATGTACCACTGTGTTCAGTCCTGCTGCGTTAACCAGGCTGTTCTCCGTCATATGCCCTTGCATCTCTTTGAGCCTGCAGTATTGTTGTCCCAAACGTTGAGCATGGGGAGCTGTCCTTGCCAAAGTGCCTCGGTTTTTCTTTTCATTATTTTTTTAGAAAGTATTTATTCAGTTCATGCTTACACGGCAATGCTTTAGTTAGAAGTGACACATAAGAGGATTAAGAGATCTTTGAGAAATGCTTTTATGGAATGGATTATATCTGATTGGCACGGGTTTTTAAAATCGTTGACGCACCAGATTTTTTCATTAATTTATAGATGATTCAAAGTATGCACAGCATAAGATGTTTAGGGTTTTAGCTAAGCATGAGTTGCTTCATGATGCATTTCTGAATCCAGGCATATATGTTTAGAACTGTTTTTTGGTTTTTTTGGTGGTGTTACAGGATATAAAATTTTCTGATGACGTGTTTTTGTTTCAAGGCTAATTACTAGCACCTCTTATTTGGTCTGACGGATTGGCGTTATGCTTACCAAGTCTCTTTCTATGCTTAGCTAAATTAATTTGGTTGCATTTTTTTCTCACATGCAATGATGGAAAATAACATCACCTGTGGATAAGACTGATTCATCTGAGCAGCCCCCCAATGAGTTTAACATTAAATGTCCTTACTGCACTGCACCTAATCTTTCTGCTCTGGTATTGGTCATGTTCTGATCATAGTCATGGATCTATGCATCCACCTGTCCATCCATTTAAATACATAAGAATTTAAATACACGTGTAAATTTCCTGCAATTTTTTGCTAAATGGTGACATGAATGCTAGATATGTACCATATACTCAGAATTATGTCAAGTAAATGGGTTTCAGCAGGTAAAATAACAAAAGCCTACTCTTTACACCTATTTTTACTGCACTGAAAACTTCCTAAAGTACATTTAAAAAGAAAATACAAAATACAACACTAGTCCCTTAACAGTAACTCTTGCCCAGAAAGTGGGCAGCCGTGATGAAGGTTTGCCGCTTCTTTTCTTTGTTTTTACTGTCATAGCCTAGAGTTAAGCCGATCAGTGATGATGACTTAGATCCCAGTGACACATATGTCCCTCACTGCTGACCATAGCATTTAAAGGAAAGCATCTAAAGGACAAATTGTTCAGCTGACAGCTGAAATGCTGCTGGGTCTAAAATTGTACTAAGGAGACTACATGTTGCTGTTTAGAGGGATTTTGACAAAGCAAAGGAAGACTGAGCAGACGTCAAAAAACAAACAGCCTTATTAGTTTAATTCCACAATTGTTACACCACATCTCTTTTTTAAAGTTGTGCTGACACACTTGGTTGTCAGATTAAATGTTGTATTTTGAACTACTGCTCCTCCGTACTGCAAAGTCCAGGTTTATGCTGATGATATTGTGTTTTATATCCTCTTAGGATTTAGCACTTTTTCAAATATTTCGTTTTTAGTGACCCCCAGAAACCTTTTAGAAGTTTTTTTGGGGGATTATTTTAAGCTCCTTTAACAAATCAATTGTTGTGTTTACTCATTGAGATACATTACAGTGCCCTACATATTTGCATGCTGGTTTACACTGACTATTCTTCTTTTTGAAAGACAAAGCATTGGCTGTTAATACAAAAGCCACTTCCTTAAAAAGGAAGAACTCACTTTGCCTGAAAACACTTTCCAGGTGTTTTTTGTTTTTTTTTCCCCTTGCATCTCTGTATTGTAGCATGGATGTGTTTGAATCTGGGGACATTTAATTCAATTAAATCATTAGGATTAGATGCTGACCTCTCATTTTAATGAGGGCTAACAAGGCGTTTGAATGAGCAACACTAATTAGGGGCACATTATTCATCTCCTAGAATAAGGGTTTCATTGTAGTTAGACAAAAGAAACTAATAGCTGCACTAATGGAACCAAGCATATAAGTTGCCCTTTTTTTTTTTTCTTTCTCTTTGGAAAAGGTGAGGAATATGTATTGAGAAGAAATAAGAACTTTTATGGAAAATAACTTTCTTGTATGCCACACTTTAACACTGCATCATTAAATCTTTTCTGGATTGTTTGCACTGCTTCTTAGCAATTTGTTGTAGTGTTGTGAGCAGGATTTTCTGGCAGAATAATCAAAGACTAAGAGAAGTACCGGGATAACAGCAGCATCTTAGTGATGTCTCGTTCAGATCATCCAACATCATGGCCAGTGTTTTAAGGCTTTGTTTTTCGGCCAAAGAAGAGCACACATATATATTTGGATGCAGATTTTTTTTTTCTTCCCATTTTCCAGTCAGCCTGGTGATATTATTTTTAAATCTATCTGATATTCACGAATAACAATGCACGAAATCAGTTTTAGCCTCTTGCTTTTTGCATGTCTACAATACCTCTCAGCATTAAATCCTGAGAGCGCATGGCCGCGGAATCCGTGTAAAATTATAATGGACCCCGGAGGTTCTTCCATCTATTCATGTCTGTTTTGAGGTGTTTTGTGTCAGAAGTCTCCGTGTTTAATACTTTAAGCTGGTAGAAAAAAGAGAGCGCCAGAGGATGAGTACACAGATCTAAGAGAGTGCAGAGTGCAGAGAACCTGGAGTTGCTGTCAGTCAGAGCAGAGTTTATCAGCACATCGAAGAGGGGATGTGTATGGGTAGGCTTTCATCTTAACCACATGTTGTCATTCTACATTAGAGCTGATAGAGTGTGCTTAGGTAGGTGGGCAAACAAGGTTAGGCAAGATGAAAGTGACTACAGATGAAGAAGAGACCGGATTTATGGAACTGTTCTCAATTGCTGTGTAGGCTCGCTGAAGGACGGCCAAGGATGAGGCTTGTGTTAATACAAACAACGCTGTTAACAACCACAGCATGTCTGAACAAGACTGCATTTTGGATTGAATAGACGAGAGTAACAAAGTGCTTTGTACAGAATTGTACACTTAGTTTCGTGATTGATTGTTGACTAATTATATTGAGGATTGTTTTTTGTTTTTTACCCATGTGAAAGCTCTTTGAGTACATCTTGAAGTTGTAAAAGCAACAATGGCTGGCTCGTAGTTGTCCATTCAAATTTCTATTTTTATTTATTTTATTTTACCAGAATTACGCCTACTCCCGGAAAACGCTTGGACTGCTAAACGGCTCTTTGTTCAGCGCTAATATAGAACCAAAAGAACTCAAGGAATCTTCTTATGGAGTAAAAAGAAACAGAAAACAACAAAGTCCTGTCGTTTTTTATTACAGTTTTGTTTTTGTACAGTAACAAAATTAAAAATGAATGGCTTCTTCAATAGTGTTTTTGTTTTTGTCATGCTTATGATAGACAAAAAGCTGTAGAAAGTTAAAATACTAAGTAATCTTTAACACATGTTTTCTCACTTGTTATTTGTCATAAGAAGCACACTTGGATTGTCATGTTTGTGTCTGTATTTAACAAAAAGACAGGAGGCCAAGTTGGAGGTGGCCGAGTTTAATATGCCCAGATCTTTGTTGGGAGTGACCAGAATGGAGAGGAAAAGAATTTAGCGTATGAGTAAATCTGACTGAGTATAAATACCAACCATGGCCAGGTGAAGAAGATTGCAGGCAGGGTGGAGTGGGTGGAGATGAGTGTCAGGGGTGGATTGTGACAGATGGAAAGCAGCAAGAGTAAAAGGGAAGGTTTACAAGATGTTAGTGAGCCTTACTGTGATGTGAGGTTTGGTGATGGCGCTGGCAAAAAAGACAGGAGGTGGAGGTGGAGAGCTGAAAATCTTAAGATTTTCATTGGGAGCGACCGGGATGGACGAGATTAGAAAGGAGTACATCAGAAGCACAGCTCAGGTTGAGCCGTTTGGAAATGAAGTTAGAGAGGCGAAGCGGAGATGGTTTGAACATGTGCAGAGGAAGGATAGTGGATACACTGGAGAAAAGATGTTGGAGATGGAGCTGCCAGGAAGGAGGAAAGCAAGAAGATCACAGAGAAGCTTTATGGATGTATTGAAGGAGGAGATGCAGAACGTTAATGTAACAGAAGAGGAGGTGGGGTGGAGGCAGATGGTCAACTGTCGTGGCCTTTCATAGGAAGGAGTTACAGCTCGAGTGAAGGTGACGTGAGACCGTAGACAGCAGTATGCACGCTTATTTTGATATATTTTGTACATTATGATCTAATGCTGTTGTTTGTTAAATGAGGTAACAGAATATATTTAGAATTTTGGCTCTTACCCTGCTCGATTGGATGCTGCAAAAACCTGTTTTTTTTTTTTTAAAACATGGTGATGCTTTCCTTCTTTTTGTTCAAATACTAATTTTGTAATCAGAGCAGATCGAAACAACATGTTTGTTAACTGTAGACATTGAACCCTGGGCAGGTTTCTTGGCCTTATGGGCTACACATTAATTTAAAGTTTAATAGAGTTTGTATTCATTTTTATATGTCTAATTTTTTTAGCTATGAGCATCACTTGAAGACTACTGGTCAAATCACACTTACAGAAGTATGGGATTGCATACCTTCATAATACCAAATCCTGAATAATGAAAAAAAAAGCATGAATGCTGCTTCCCTTTTAAATTGAACAAACAATAGTAAATTTATAAAGTTGTGTATTGGCTGAAATTTAAAGCAGAGTTCTGCATTTCAAATACAAAGAAAACACAACAAAAATGTGTTACAGACGAAAAGTAACTTAAAGTAGGACGCCGCAATGCTGTGTGAGTGTATATACTTGATGTTACAGCCATCATTAAACTTATTGTTATCATAACACTGTCTGTATTTCCAGTATTTGTTCATAAGCCATTAAACTTGTATTGTGTGTGTGTGTTTTTTTTCTCTTTCAGCACTGAAAGACTCTCGCTTTCAGCTTGTGAACTTCTCAGACAACGAGCTGCGGGTGTCACTGTCTAATGTCTCGCTGTCAGACGAGGGTCGATATGTTTGCCAGCTGTACACAGACCCCCCGCAGGAGGCCTACGCTGAAATCACTGTGCTAAGTAACGAAGCCCACAAACATATACATGCATATGCAGACAAACGCTCGGTGTTATTGTTAGAATTGAGTCAGTTAAACAGCGATTAGTCTACGCGAGGCAACGGTCTTATCATGTTAACAAAACTGCATCTGTGTAGATATGTGAGACCTGAGGTATTTTTTGCCTTTTTATGGTGAGCTTAGTGAGACTTGGCTTAAAAAAAAACTGATAAAGTTGTTCAAATAACAAACAAAATATAACTTTTTAAATAATATTTTCACAGTTTTCCTCAAATTTAGAGACTAGGCCAACTATATAGGTAAGCATACCTTTACTAGGATATTTTGGAAGCAAAGCTTGAGACTTTTAACTATAATTGAACAATATTAGGCTATAGATGTTATGGTGATAATAGCTAATAAATATGAATATAGTAAAATGACATCAACATGCATTTTTTCTGGCTCTGTGTTTATTGTTTTATGTTTTCAGGATTTCAAGCTTGTGGTCGTTTTTATAGATTTTTTAAAATATCCGTCATCTATAACTGTAAATAACACTTACTGGCCAAATCATTAGATACACCTTGCTAGCACTCTGTTGGACCCATTTTGCCTTCAGAGCCGTCTTAATTATTCATTGTATAGATTCAACAAGGTGGTAGAAACACTCCTCAGCAACTTTGTTCCATATTGTCATGACAGCATCACACAGTTGCTGTAGGGTTTGTCAGCTGCGCATCCATGATGTGAATCTCCTGTTCCACCGCACCTCAGCGGTGCTCTGTTGGGCTGAGATCTGCTGACTGTGGAGGAAATTTGAGTTGATACGAATTTAGTGACATGGCGTGTTATTCTGGTGGAAGCAGCCATCAGAAAATGGGCACACTGTGGTCGTAAAGGCGTGGACATGGAACAGCAACAGTACTCAGGTAGGCTGTGGTGTTTAAATGATGGTCAGTTGGCCCTAAAGGATCCCAAGTGTGCCAAGAAAATATCCTCTGGATCGTATCCAGTGTGTCTGCTGCTGTAGCCAATCTGCTACAAGTGGTTGCTACAAGTAAGTGGTTATTTGAGTTACTTTTGCCTTCCTATCAGCTTGAAGCAATCTGACCTGTTGTCCTCTGACCTATGACAACAACATGGCCCGGAGAACTGCCACTCGCTGGATATTTTCTCTTTTTCAGACCATTCTCTGTCAACCTTAGAGGTCGGTGTGCAGGAAATCCTGGTAAATTGGCAATTTTAAAATACCAGCAACCATCCCATGTTGATGTTTGGCTTGGACCTCAGCAGGTTATTCCAATCATGTCTACATGCCTAAATGCACTGAGTTGCTGCCGTGTGATTGGCTGGCTAGTTAGTGGTATTATTAGTTGAACAGTTGTATCTAATACAGTGGCTGATGAGTAAATATTGAATAAATAACTGCAAAATATGAGTTATTTGAACAAGATCCAACCTGTTCACAGTATTGAAATGAGGAAACTTTCAGTGTTAATATTTTCAGCTAATTCCTGAAGTAGATGTTTGCACTTTCCTAATTGTAATTTCTAAAATAAAGGCCTTGTAATATTAGTGCTGTTTTCGTCTTAGCTTGTGGTTTTTAGGGTGTGCTGTATTGCCTCAGTGTTTACACAGTTCTGTTTGTGTCTCCTGTCATAGTTCCTCCAGGTAACCCCATCATTGAGGCCCGGGATGAGGTCCTGAGCGAGGGCAACGAGACAGAGATGACCTGCACTGCCATGAGCAGTAAGCCTGCTGCCATCATCAGATGGATGAAAGGAGATAAAGAGCTTCCAGGTACTCTAGGCACCGTACACTGACTTTGAGAAAATCCCATCCAACTGTCAAGACTTTTCCTCTCTTAACACAGTTAAATATATACACAAGTAGTTTAGAGAGCTCAAAATGAAGGTCCTCTGGATATAAATGAGTGTATGTTTGGATAACATCATTATCTCTAAATTAGCATTGAAAAGAAACTATCCATGAAGTTCATATGTGCAAAAATAGATTAATAAATAAAAAGACATTTTCTTTCAAACATCAAAATTTCAAAGATCTTATTCTTAATCCTGCCTATATACCAACTGCACTTTTATTTTTAGAATTCATAATGAACCCACAAAATTTATTTAAACTCATTTATCAAATTGCTTAAAATTTCCTGTTTGTCCTCTACAGACTCGATCTTTTTCTCACTATCCTATCGGGAAAATAAGTGGTCGCATATCTTGGAAGCCCACAGTTTTGTATTTAGTCAGCTGCATGCTGCAAAGTTTCTGTGAATACATAAAGGAATCATTTGGATCTGTTACATGTCAACATTTTTTTCCCCCTCTTTACATTTCAAAAAATTAAGATATTTTAGTTGGAATCATCTTAAGCTTACTGAACTCTTAGCAAAAGGTCAAAGCTAAAACCAGACCACAACAAACATGTTCTTAATTTGCAGTACACTGATGACATTTGTCTTTGACTGTGAGTTCTTCGTGGCAAAAAAAAAAACCAGCTTTAAAAGAAGAAGCAAGATCAATGAGTGATGGATGAATACATTAATACTGCTACTGAAGCCAGGAGGACTGCACTGATTGGCATTTAAGAAATGACTTGACAAATAGATTCTAAAAATTATTTTATTTTTATATGATTCCATTTATAGGCACACTTTCTTCCTTTGAGCGCATATTAATGGTGTTACTTTTTAAATGGAGCTCTGCTGCGACTTTGAATAGATTCCATTAGAGCAATTTGCATTTGCAGTAATAGCTGAGGCCTGTTGGCATCCTGACAACCTGCATGCCTTCATCAAAGGTAGCTGCGCTTTAGAACTCTGTGCAGAGCTCAGGGGTTGAACAGGCCTCCTGCCAAGCAGCTCCACCTCAGAGCCCAGACAGTAAGCTTTGTAAAGACTTTGAAACAAAGGTCCAAATCAGAAGCTGTTCTAAAAGCCCGGAGCAGCTTCACCTCCACACCGAGGCGCATGAAACCTTCAGTGGCCAGCTCAAATCGAAGAATGTTCCATTGTAACAAGGTCAGGGATTGGCTTACAGCTGGCTTTTAACAGCATAAAAAGACTCGTTATGTTTGATATGGCAAGTACGGGAAAATCTTTGGACATTGAATAGCCAGAGCCAATGGTCTTGTAGTCACTGATATCACAGAAGTCTCCATAAAAATGAATATAAATTGTAATTTAAACTGATGTTTTTACTGAACAAATGCACATACATTAAAACATGTATTTCGTGTGATATTATTGTTAAAAAATACATTTAGCACCAATATGAATTGATTGCAGTTTCCCTAAACTTACACATATTACTTAATAATATTCAAGAAATGCATTTATCCTGAAAGCTCAGTAGCACTGTTACTTAAGTGCATTAAAGTGCATTAAAGCACAAAGACTAATGTTTTTTTTTTTTTCCAGCATACTTACTTTTGGAAATGGAGAAAGTGAAACTAGTGACCATTGTGGCTGTTAGTCACGGTGAAATACTGATTCAGGGTTTCCAGTAACTCATTTAAATAGCAGCTTGCCCGTCTCTGCATACAAAATCCATTCCCATTCAGCAGTTTCTTTTTATTTAACACACTGTGCTGTGTCATTGTTTGCTTTCACCGAGTATTCCCAGCCTCTTTAACTGAGCTCTCAAACAATGCCCATTTGTTTGTTTTGTGGAATGACAGAAAAATTATTTGTGTAATGCTAAACGCCCTCCAACCCCGCAGACATGTTGTTTTCTCACACTTGTTGGGAATGGATTGACATTTACAGAATAGGGTCAGCACTCTGTGAAGCTCTACAACTGCTAGATACAATTTTTTGCAGTAGCACAAAATACAGGTGTACTTAATGTCTCACTTGTCACAACACTGCGTTTGGAGCATGCTGTTTGCTTTTATCAATTTTTGCCACAGGTGAAAAGGTGCTACTAGCTGAAGCAGCCTCAACAGTTGCAAGTTCTCCCAGATAAGCCATCCTTTATTATTGTACATACAGTTGTGGTCAAAGTTTACATACACTTGTTATGGGCATGGGTGTTGTGGTAATTTTGGACTTGAAATATGGAAATAAATATGGCGTTTTTGGACTAAACTTTTTTGAACCCTTCTTTTTCCAGGATGGGATGGTTATAAATCTTTAATGACTTTAAAAGCAAGAATTGGATATACACGTTTGACTTTATTTTGGAGTTATTGTAATGCACACAAGATTACAAGTATATATATCCTCAAATCTATAGATACAGCCCATGAATATCTGGTTAAATTCCCCTTAGCAAGTTAAACCTCGACCAGATGGTTTTGGTGGCCATCGATACGCTTCTGGCCGAGTAATTTACCACTGTTCTTGACAGAATTGGTAGAGTTTATTTAAGTTGGTTGATTTCCTGGTACAAATCAGTCTTTTAAATGTAGTCCAAACATTTTCTATCGGGTTCATGACGGGGCTTTGGGAAGGCTGTTGGAATGCCCTGTTGTGTCTCACCTGCCTAGTGTTTAATTTGAGTTGAAGCTGAAGAATTTGGAGGTAGTCCTCCTTAATTATTCTGTCCACTTTGTGCATTGTGCTAATACCACTTGTAGGAAAACAGTCCCAGAGCATGATGATACAACCACCACCGACATTTCTTCTTGTGGACATCCTCAACGTGGAGTCCCTGTGATGCGTTGGCTGGTTTTCACCACCTGCTGTAGTGCTCTGCGGTCAGTAACAGAGCAATTCCCATACCATACTGTGACACAGTTGTTCAGGATGCTCTCTATCACACAGCGGTAGAAGTTACCCAGAATGTCAGTAGGCAGGTGGTTCTTCTTCAGTGTCCTCGGGAAAAAGAGGTGCTGATGGGCCTTCTTGACCAGGCTGGAGGTGTTAGTTGACCAGGACAGATTCTCAGAGATGTGGGTCCCCAAGAACTTGGAGCTGGAGACCCGTTCAACAGCTGTGCCATTTAAATAGATGGGGGCATGTGTGTCTCTCTTCTCTCTCCTGAAGTCCACAATGAGCTCTTTGGTTTTGCTGGTATTCAGGAGCAAGTTATTGTCAGTGCACCACATAACTAGGTGCTTTACCTTTTCCCTGTAGCTACACTCATTGTTGTCACTGATGAGACGAATCACCGTGATGTCATCCGCAAACTTGATGATGGAGTTGGATCCATACCTAGGTGTGCAGTCATGGGTGAAAAGGGAGTAGAGGAGTGGGCTCAGCACACAGCCCTGTGGAGTGCCAGTGTTGAGTGTGATGGTGGTAGAGCAGTTATGGCCTGACCTAACATGCTGGGGTCTGTTGGTCAGAAAATCCATGATCCAGTTACAGATGGAGTTGCTGATTCTGATTGCTGATTGAGTTTGGCAATCAGCTTGGAGGGAATAACTGTATTGAATGCTGAGCTGAAGTCAACAAACAGCATTCTGGCATAAGTATTCTTGTTGTCCACGTGTGAGAGTACATAGTGAAGTGCTGTGGATACAGCATCCGCCGTACTCCTACTGCTTTGATAGGCAAATTGGTGAGGATCCAGTGTGGGGGACAAGCATGTCTTGGAGTCTGCCAAGACCAGTCGCTCAAAGCACTTAATAACTATGGGCGTGAGTGCAACAGGGCAATAGCCATTCAAGCATGTTGGTGATGAGTGTTTCTGCACTGATACGATGGAGGTGGTCTTGAAGCACGCTGGTACTACTGCCTGGGCAAGCGACAGTTTAAAGATGTCTGTGAAGACAGACAGCACATCTATGTTAGCAGCTGCTAACATAGATGTGCTGTCAGAACAGGGGTCAGAACAGGGGTTTATTTCTTGGTTGGCAGCTTTTCAGTCCATGACAATGTGAAACCTGCTTTACTGTGGACAGTGTTGCCAGTGTTCCACAAGTTTCCTGTTTATAGTAGGCTTGAGACTTGGTGGGTTCTGGGTTGTTCTTGAACAAGTCTGACAGTTTGGGTCTCCTTCCACACCTTGGCAAAATGGTGACACATCCAAATAACTTGTAGCTACATGAAATGACCTGATGATTCTGGAAACTGCACTTGTTTAGAAATGGCTCCAAGAGAGATTTCTTGGTCTCTTCCTCTACAATTCTCCTTTTTAGTTCCTTGTATTTTCCCATTGTTCTGAGTATTGGTCAATCCCATGAGTGCTGTCAGACAAAACCTTTTCATGCTGGCAACTACCAGTTGTAGTCAATCATGGTCATTGCTGTGAATTTACTTAGTCTTGGCCTTGTCAAGCTGCAACCACTTCTTAAAAGATTCAACTGGCTGTGTGTATATATTTGAATCTTCATCTATACTTTTCAAACTTGTTGTATGCTGTGCAATTATTCCACCCTGGGAGTTCAAAGAAATCTTTAAATGTCCCAAATTATGATGACTTTCATGTCCATAAATTAGTCCATGTAAACTTTTGACCACTACTGTATATCTTTCCAAGTGTTCTCACTTGAATAATAGCTGCCTTGTTAGTGCTAGCTGGATCTTACATGTTTGATTTGTCTTTTTGTTTGTTTGTTTTGTTGATGCCACAACAAAAATTGTACTGAAAATGAAATATGGAGTTGTTCTGCTGATGCTGGGACTATTTAAGAGAAAGAAGAAAATGAAAGATGAGAAGAAAAAGAATGGCCCAGGGTGTTAGAGATCTGGCACTAGAGTAGAATTACTTAAACTGCCTTTGGCTGTCCTTGCCTAGAAGACTTATTTCTAATTAAATGTCTCCGGAATTTAACATAATTACCTTAAAGGATAATCACACTCTCTTAAATATCATTTAAAGGTTGCAATTGTCATGGTTGCCAATTTAAATCCTACCATCTTTCCAAATATGCACAGACCTATTATCTCATCATTATCCTTTTCTTTATTCCTGCTCTTATCCTGCTTGTTTAGTGCTTTATTAACATATGCCCTGACACTAATATCTCCAGTTTTTAAAGCTTGCACAACAATGGAAATCGTAAGAAAAAGGGGAATCCTTGCCGTGCAGGTCATTCCTTCCTGTTCATTTAAAACTAAGGAAAAGACAGCAGATAGAAAAACAGTCAGCAGGGCACTTCATTGACTGACAGAGACCAGAGCAGCCATTAGCCTCAAGTGTTAAGAGACTACCAGAGGGTGATTTCAATTACCCTGCTCTGCCCCAGTAGGAAGACTGGACAAATGGATAAAAGGATATTTGGGAAAAAGTAAGTGATTGAATTGGAGAGACATATATTTTATATAACATCGCATTGCTCCATTTCTTTTCTGCAAGGATACTGCTAGACAGTAAACGTTCAAGAAATGAAGTATGTCCGTACAGGGACAGAGGACCACTTGAGTTTTATAGTTGAATCCGCAAAAAGTTAAAATACCACTTCAGCTTTTATTTGACCTTCCACTACCTTTCACTGACATTCATCTCTGCTGCCACAGCTCCAAAGTTTGTCTCTGAATGTTTAACACGGGTACATTTTAAGGGCTTTTATAGCTGAGATAAGACCCCCCAGTTAAAACAGAATTATGATTAATAATAAATCCTTTATATTTATTAATCACTGTCTTTAAATTATATTTAGATCGGTATTGAGCACGATTAAAACATAGACTTTCAGTGATATCTAGAGGTGTTGTGCTTTCTTCTATACACCAGGCATGGCAAAGGGCACTGAGTTGTGAAACTGCTCTTGCTGGCCCAGTCACCTCAGCATTTAAAAATAGATCAGATATACATTTTTATTCATCAAGGCAGTGTGGACAAACCTAAAATATACTCATTTGTGCCGCTAAGCTAACAAAGCATGACCTTGAAAGTGCTGATCTTTAGGGGCAAGACTTCAAAACAGAGGGAGCATGTTGCAGCTACTCTTATATAATCCTGCTCTGCTAGATTTTGTACTGTTATGAAGTTTTTTTTGACCAGCAATTGAACCAAACCCTACATTTCTAAGCTCATACAGTCTTGTTTGTTTCATGCACATACACACAAAAAATACATATGTGAGGCCAAATATATGACTTTAAACTTATCTCTGTGTATGAATGTTGAATAACTCTTCATCCCAGTTGTGAAGTACTTTAAAAAGTGCTATACAAATGCATTTATATTTATTATTAATAGTAGCAGCAGCAGGAGGGTGAGTCCTTAACAGGGACAAGCAGGAGTCTTCATGGTCTATGACATTTGCAAATGACATCGTAGTCACAGCTGGAAGCAGGTGGAAGAGAGCCAAGAAAGGTGGAGGTATGCTAAAGAGATAAGAGGAAATGTGAATGAGAGGGACTCTGGTGTAACAGTGAAGAGTTAGTGAAGGTGGATGAATTTAAAAACCTGGGGATCAACTATTCAAAGCAACAGACAATGCACAAGAGAGGTGAAGAACAGAGTGCAGGATGGAAAAGAGTGGGTGTCAGGGACTTGTGAAGGAAGATGATGATGATGAGCCTTTATTTGTCGGTATAGATAGCAGCGAGATTGGAAGATTGCAAGATGGTAGCATAATAGCAAGGCCTGCTATGATATTGGCTATACTGGACAATGGATGGCGCTGTTAGGCAGGAGGAGAAGTGGAAGACCACAGAGAAGATTCATGGATGTAGCAAAGGAGGAGATGCAGAGGACTGGTGTGACAGTGGAGCATGCTAGCGATAGGGTGAGATGGGGGCAGATGATGTGCTGTGATAACACCTAAAGGGAGTTGTCAGAAGAAGAAGAAGAAAAAGAATGAGCATCTCTTGGATAAACTCTGCTAAGTGGCTGGAATTTATAGCATGCTAGTAGACAATTGCATTAGCTAGTCGCTTGTGTAGATTGATGCACTGACATTGAACAGGAGAAGAAGTGGACTTGCTGGAAACGATTATTGCATTTGGCCATGGAAAATAAAAAGTATGCTGCTTTTAGCTAGCTTGCTGGCATTCAGTGGCCACTAAGTGTAGGCCTAAGTAGACTGAGGAGATGTAGCTGTTAGCACTGTTGAGCTATTGTACAGCTTACGAGAAGCATTCGTTTTTCAGTTAGCCCTGTGAGCCGTTTACTATGATGCTAACTTTTAAGCACATACTTGGTCTTCACAGCTGCACATGTCATTGTGATAGTTTGTGGTTACCAGGCCTATAACTCGGTCACGAAGTCTGCCTTAAAATACAGACTGAGCTAAAAGCAAAGATGAGGAAGTTAGCTGCATATGTATTGCTTCATTCCTATAGCACACAGTGGATGATACACACAGGAAAAGGTAGAGTGGCTTGGATGTGCCAATCCAGGAGCAGAATGTCAGGAAATGACTTTTCTGGAGTGTTAGAAATGACAGATGGTATAAAAGGAAGGATGGGGAGGAAATAAGATGGCGGCTCATTAATCATCTCAGAAACCGTTTATTCTAAATATACCTTCTACTTCCGCACCTTTGTACCTGCCCTTGTGAACAGCTTTTTGTGGGTTATTATTTTTATTGTGATATAAATTCTGAAATGTAAAGCAAAAGGTTCAGACACCCAGGACTTGAATGAAGACATCTTTTCACTACTCTTTCATGTATCTCAAAAGACATTTTGATTTGAGCAGACCCCTTCAGGTTCCCATTTCAGGTGCTTGCATACATCTGAAGCCTCTAGTGGTATTTATTCATGACAACCTGTTCCTTTACACCATCCACATCACACAGGTTTGCTTTCCCAGCTTCCAAAAAGACAGTTGTCACCACAGTGACAGGAACACCCCAGTGGCTGAGCTACAGATGAGTGAGTGGAATGTGCACCAAGTACATATTTTACAGCAAAAAATGTGAATTGATGGATGCAGCCGTTCATATTAGCACAGACTTTCTCCTTTTCTGGCATTTCTTTTTTTTGTGGGCTCTTTCTCAGATGTTTGTTTTATTGATGGGACACAAACACGCTTGTGCAAATGACTGCGAGGAAGTGGGACAAAGGGATAAAAAGGATCAATCTTTCTTTGTCACTCTGCTGTACAGCATTCTCTGCATCTATGTCTCTCATTTTGGGCAATAAGGTTGTACTCGTCGCTGCATTCGAGAACATTTTGTCTGCGTGATATTAAAGAGCAGCCAGTAATAAGATGAGGGACGCTTTGCGAGCTTTAGATCTGGCAGTGTTGTAGAAAAGGTGGTCACACAATAAATCTGGCTTGATAAAGCCTAATGAGTGATTCACAGTCGCACAGTAGCCTCTGACAGCAGGCCCTTTTTAGCTGATTCACCTTATCGGACCATTTTCAAGGACACGCTTCTCGCTCCCACTGTAAATATTTTGCAAGGTCAGGGGAAGAAAGACATTCCCCTTGCAGGCGAACAATGGCTGTCTTTGTCAGTCCTTAATATTTCAAACCTTGTTTTTTTTTTTTTTTCTGGTAGCCTTGAGTGCAAAGCTGTCATCATTGATATTTTGTAAAGTAAAACTTGCGCTGACTGTTCAGGAAAATAAGTTTTTTTTTTATAGCGATCTCCCAGAGGAATCAAGAATGCACAAAATAAATCTCTGACAGAAGTAAGGAAGAAATCCAAAATAAGTTTTGATAATATTTACCCAAATAAATGCATATAGAAATTATTGACATTTTCTCTGCAGTGGCAGTGATCTGCCTTGGGAGCTCTGTTTTCCTTATATGACCTTTGTGGGCAAAGCATACATTGAAAATCAATTGATCCCTCAAGCAGGAAATCAACCAGCCAACAGCATACGAGGAGTCCTTTAAATGATTAGGACAGCAAGCTGTGCAGTTTTTATTTTCAACCAAACTCCCAACTTATTGCGCCAAAAGGGCGAGTCAGTGTTTGGCACTGTTTGCTGACAGCAACTAAAGTCCTGGTTGTGTTGCTGTGGTTGGATTTCCAGGTGAACTTCCTAGAGTTGCTTTTCCCACAATACAAATACTCCAAACCCTGTGCCATTGGATAGATGAATACTTCAGATTACTACTTACTACTATTCATTTTTTTTCTTTACCTCCAGAAACGGTGGGGTCCTGCCAGAATCCACTAAGTGAATTGGTTTGACCTCCTTTATTTCAGCTTATTTTTTTGTTTTGTCTTTCTTCTTTCTAACCATAGGCAAGCCCAAAGTTGAACTGACCTACGACAAGATGTACACAGTAACCAGCCGGCTGACGTTCACCGTTAGCAAAGAGGATGACGGCGTACCTGTGGTCTGCATCGTCGACCACCCTGCAGTCAAGGACTTCCAGGCACAGAAGTACCTGGAGGTGCAGTGTAAGTGCTTCGGCTTGGTAATAAGTAAGAAGCATGGATATTTGATTGATATTTTAACAGGGTTATGTTTTCTTTTTTTTTTTCTTTTTCTGAGTATTATCTGACTACCTCATCATCTTAATTCAGACAAATGGACCGGATTAGAGAAGAGTGTTCCTTTCCTACTAATTAAATGGAATAGATTTGCTTTTTTCTTACCCACAACTAAAAGTTTAATGCATGAGGTGTGGCAGTGACATTGAAAGAAAATTATGCATGTTATAATGAATAAAAGGGGAAATTGGACTGTAACACAGTAGACAGTTCTATCTTCACTAATTAAATGACATAAACTTTCCACAACCTCTCCCCCCACCACCCTCTGAAACTTTGGTGCAAGGCTTTGCCATTGGAAAAAAAAAAAGAAAAAAAGATTCATCCTGTGTGAGTCGAAAAAATTAATGCAGAGGTAACAAAGGAGATGGTGTACAGGGTTCATGCAAGGCTGAGGATGCAAGAGGAGGGCGTGAGATGGAGGGTGATGATCGACCCCTGAAGGGAGCAGCTGAAAAGAAAAAGACTTGCGTGTTTAGTTTCCTGCAGAAAAACATGCCAGTGTTAGATTTGAATTTCACTTTGCTCTTCTGCCGGAAACCTCACCTCTTTGTGAGAAGCATGGGGGAAAAAAAAATTGCAGATATAGTTGAATGCAAAACAGATGGACACTTAAGAAGCTATTATCTTGGTGGCACAATGGCCAGCACGAGATGATCTTTTCAATTGGTGTTTTCCTGACTTCAAACATGCTTTGCCTGCCTGTGGAGTATTTTGGTGCAAACAGCAGCGTGCACAGTGTGCAGGTGGTAGTTTTTTGTGGAAAAACATTGTAGATGTGCATCGAAAATAAATATTTTAGAGTTGTTTTTTTTCCCCTAACCTAATGTCAATCATTTCATTAGGAAGGGCAAACCACGGTTGCGCGGCAACTATTTACTACAGACTTTTGCTACGAATGCACGGCAACAGTGCAAAAGAATCTAAAATAAAATATAGATGTAAATATAAATAAATCTCTATAATTCAACCGTAGCCAGGCAATGCTCTTAAGTTTAGCATCAGAAATGAATGCCGGTCAGGAAGTCTGCATTCATTTATAAAGTGATCTGTCAGGACTCAGTTCTGTTAATCTGCAAATTGCAGTTTATCTCTGATTTGACACAGTAGGGCACTCTCTCTTAAACCCTTATTGTTGTTCCAAAAAGCATCTTTTAGCACTTTCAGACTTCCTTGTGGTGAACGTCTGTGCTTTAATTTAGAAAGATGATCTAAAACCGTGTTAGCTCGGTGTTAGATTTTAAATTACAGGGTAATGAGTGACAGCTAGGATCACTTTCTTGTCCACCTTTGACAGCGTTAATATTTGAAGCCCGGCCTTCTTTTTGATTTTCATTGGTTGTTGGGGAGGGAAATGGTAATGGAAAAACTCCATAGTACTCCAAAAATTAAACTATTTTCAATTCAAAATGTTTTGTTAATGCTTGAATGCTGAGGGTATCTTTAAATAAGGGGCATCAAGTGAATGTTGAACCTTCAGAGCTGTTGGGAAACGGCTAAAGGCTCCCTGTGGACACAGAACCTTGTTGCTAATATAATGTTTATGTTTATTGGATGGACGTAAATGTACGGCCGTGCTTGTTCATGCAGGGACCTGAAATTGCATGTACAAGCTACGATCCAATTCTTAATCTCTGTGTGTTTTTATGTTTATTGACAAATATATATGGATAATAAGCACTCATTAAGTGATCTTAGCATTTATTGCTGAGCAGAGACGGACTTCCTGGTGCCTGGTGCTCATACCACACCTCATACCAATTTGCACTTCTATGCTTAGATTAGTAGCAACCAGTGGCTTATACATTTCTACAACATCACTGAAAACATAGAATGTTAGCTTATTTCTTCAAGTGAATCAGATTCTAGATTTGTTGTTTTGATTTGTATGTGAGGTACATTCTGAGAATGTATGTATGTGTATATATATATATAAATAAAATAACACTTCTATAAAACTGCATGTAATTAAACTCCCATACTGAGGGTTTAGATCTTTTTGTTAATAGTGACTGGTTAAAGTTCTTTATTTATTGTTTCTGTAACCTTATGTCTTTGGCCTCTGGCATGTCCTAGCATTTTATTTAAAAAAATAAAATCTCTTCTGTCACTATCTGACCTTTCTCCATGAGCATGAGAGGAGGAGATCAGCTCATCTACAGAGGCAGAATGGCATTTTGCTGGCCTCTGATAACAGGGAGCTCACACGGACCACCCGGCTCAGTGCCTCGCTCTGCTCCGTGCAGGGGCTGAGGCTGCCATGCTCTTTGCATACTGTAGTGGATAACAAACAGACATAAACAGTCCTGCTCACCACCTTCTCTTTGAACTCTGTTGCGCAGTTTAATATTACATAGGAAGGAGTAATTTAAAACTCATTTAAAAGCAGTTGCTATGTCCAGAGGAATTTTCTTTCTCTGTGGACTGACTTGAGACTAACAGTCAACTTGTATGAATTAAGTAGATGTTTACTAATTGAGCACTCGGGGATGTGAGAATATGCAAAATGCACAGTTTGGAGTCACGATTATATGTGGTTTTTTTTATTTAGTTTTTTAGCACAAGTATTATTGTCTTTCAACCAACAGGCACAACTTATACTGTGAAAGCTTTCTGTTTCTATACCATCAAAAGGCTTCTGGTAGTTTTGGTTTTCATTGATCATACTGCCCCTACTGGTCACTAATGTTACAGTCACACTAGAGAAAATAGTGATGGAGCAGCCGATGACATAACATGCAAATAGACATGCCATTCCACTGTGTGGATTTCACTATTTGCCTCTTAAAAAGTGAAATAGACACAAGTGCAGAATTTGCAGTTAGTTGCAGTAAAAGCAGAGGGACATATTTTATTTCATGCCAACATGAAAATAATCACGGGAAAGTGTTTAAACAGACATCAACACATTTACACGTAAATACATATTAGCTGCCTAGCGTCATTGTTTTTTCGTTGCTTTAAATATATTACTGCCCTCTGCTGGTAATCCAATATCTGCATGTAGTAATGCAACTTTTGCAAGCGTGTCCATTTTATGTTTTGTCATTTATCAGACAAATTCCTAGGCCAGTTATTGTATTCAAAGCGACACCGTAAGTGTGCTGTCAGTTGGGAATTGAGTGGGGTGAAGTTGGCGCTTGTATGCAATCTGAATGTGATATTATCGTTGATTGTTTGTGATAAATCGCCAAAACTCTGTTCTAACTACTTACATTCAAAGTCCAGACAGAAGCTCATAGATTTGAAATCCAGAAATTTCTCCATAAATAGTAACATAGTTGCTGCAGGATGGAAATGGCACCCTTGCTTTTACATAGCATATATAGTCAGAATACAACAAGTGGTTTGTTGAGTTGAACCCCAATTGCAAAAACCCAGTGCAGAGGAGTTGTGCTCAATGGTGCACCCTGACTCAAATTGAATGCAACATGTTGCCAGTCTGCCTTTGATTATTGATGAAAATTAGTCGCAATCGTTCACCAGTCTGTCCATTTGAGCGTGACTCCAGCCAGTCCAAGACTGACTGCGATTGTTTGGAGACAGGTTGCCTCCCAAGAGGTGATCTGTGCAGCTGACTTGCAATCAAAAGTGCTCAGCCTGAGGTGGAATGTGCAACAGTTCATTGCCACAGTTAGGAAAACACTTAAACACAATCACCACAACAACCGAGTCTTCCTAATCAGCAAGGAGATTGCTCTTAGACTACTTGTGCTCTAGTGTGACTGAGCCGTTAGCAAACAGAAAACTGTTGGGAAATTCACACTTTGGCTTTTGTGTCCCTTAAATGTTGAGTACTATATGTACCATCGCTGTACCTTTACAACCCCAATGAACAGTCTGCTTTTTCCCATTAACATATCTAAAAAATGCATATATCTAGTAAGGAAATTATGAATGACACGACTAAAATAAAGCCTACTTCTGCAGTTTCTACAGTGACATGCAAGTTTGTTTACTGATTAGATGCAGTACACTAGTTGATTTACATTTCATTCACCCACTGTGTAGGCAATTTGTGAGTGGAATGGAGAGCATTGTGTAGTAAGAAAAGGCGGAGGAAAAAAGCCCATTGTCAGGGGACAGCATAATTAAATAAGACACTAATGATTATGTGTATAAGAAAGCAAGCTGTTTGCTCGGATGCTGGGTTGTTTTTCCCATAAGGTCAGCTGGCTGCCGAGAGATGGATAGTGCCGTCTTGAGTGCTTATGAGGTGAGGCACACAATAAAGCAAATAATTCAGTTAGCATAATGATAACGGCTCTCTTGCATATGGTAGACACTATTTCATTTCCACTGAAGTGGCAGCATCCGAACCTGGCAGCACAGTGTTTTTCCATCAAACAGAGACAAGAAAGCTTTGCCACAACTACTTGAGGCTATCAAAACAACCTACAGATGCCTGGCGTCCTTCATGTTTATGGCTCCGAGATGACAAGGTCAGATGACGTTGTGAGCAAAGAAAAAGTTGCAGGATGCCATGTAGGGCCTGGAGTGGAAATAAAACCAAAGTGTTGCTGTCTAACTCCAAGCATGCCCACTGAGCAGAAGACTTGGCTTTTTGCCCATCTGCTGTCCATCACAGAAACTGAAAGCCAGCCACTGACAGGGTGTGATTTAGACAGATGGATGGCCAGACACGTGTTGTTTATTGCCGAGAAGGTCGGACAGCAGCGTGGAACTTTATCAGCTTTGAAATCGTAACTCAGCCTCGATCCTTCCATCTACAGGCTGATTAAAAAAACACGAGCACCAAAAGAGTGGATTTAGGCGATAAAAAGAGGGAAAGAACAAGAATAATTTGCATCATAACTGGTAAACTATAATTACTCTACTTTGAAATAAAATGGTTCCACTCCATGGCCATTTAATGTTTTAAATTACCAACAAAACTAGAACAAAACTTTTTTCAAGGGGGAAAATGTTTCTCTTTTTATAACATCCAAGTCACAAATGGTATTTGTGACATCCATTACATTTACAAAAAATGCTAAAGATGGACATGACGTTTTCCCTTTTTTCAGCCTTGCTTCTTCCATTATTTTCTGTCAGTAGGACACCTCAATGAGTGGAATCATCAACCAAAACATACCTGGCATTTTTAAACCTCGGCAAAAGGTTGTAAGTCAGACGAGAGCTTCCGTTTCCCATTTCCCATTCAGTGCATGGCAAGAACGAATTCAATCCCTTATCCGTTTGATAGATTGAATAAAACATTACATTCAGTCGTCTCTTACGCCAAGGTGAAAAAAAGGCTTTGATAGCACCAGCAACAGTCAGTGCGATGGGAACAACCAAAACTCCACGGGTGCAGAGAATAGCACAGCGGTGACTGTCAAAGCACCCTGCTGATTTGTCAAAACAGCATTCTTACACGCTTTTTTTTTTCCCCTCAGCTGTAACAGCTACTAACGTGCTTTTGCAACTTTAACACGAAGCATCTTTGAACATACCAAGCTACTTGTGATCCTGCCCAGTACCCACCTATCATCTCCTTTATGTTTTGCTGTCTTCTTTAAGTTACATTTCCACCAACGATAAGATAAGACGACCTTTATCAGTTGGCTGGGGCAGGGAGCAGTGGCAAAAACAAATAGAGCAGGAATAAAAAATAACTTTATAACCTAGAACATTAACTTGATTCTACCACAGAGGAAAAATGTACACTACACAAAAATATGCTCATGTATCGCTGCTTTGCTGCTCTGTAATCTATATGCACAGGCTGTGATGAAGGCTGTAGCAGCAGGAAATTTAAAAGAAAACACCTTGAACGTAATTTACTGTTTACTTAATGTCAAGTCAAATCCTCCCCCCGACTAAGAAACATGACAGCTCAGTCCTGATAACAATAACACTGCCTTTCAGCAACTTAAACATGACCTGGCCTCCTCTGATGCCCGAACACTGCTGCGCCAGGTCATGGATGTTGTTCTTGTTGCTGTATTTACTGTTAATCTTTGCACCTTTTAAGGATTGCGCTTCAGGCTCTGTTACCTTTTTGTTTTTTTAAAAGCAGAAGCTCTTTCAAATGTGTGCCATGAATATTTTAACCATTATTAGCCACTTTCTGTCTGTTCCTACAGTTTTCAACACGCCACTGTTTATCATTCATATAAGGCATTCAATGGAAAGATTTCCTGTTATGCTTCCTGTGTTTTGTGGAATTCCCCAAAAGTCTGTACTGGGAGTCCCCGGTGCTTTTTTTTACCATATACAATATAACCCTGGAAAAATCAAATGTCACGCGGTTTAGAGGATCTTTAAAAACGTAGTACAGCCCAGGATTTTTCAGCTTGTAGAATCACCTTTAGCAGCGATAACTTGATCAAATTGCTTTCTGTGTGACTTTATCAGTCTCATCTTATTGTGGAGTAATAAAAGGTCCCACCACACCATTTCAGTCTTGTTGACTTTTACTTGATCTTTGCTGCATTCTGTTGCTGCTGTGCTTAGGATCATTATCCTGTTGCATGACCCAGTTTTAATCAAGCTTTAGCCGTCAGACAGATGGCCTCAGATTTGACTCTAGAGGAATCAAATTTAAGAACAGAGAAGTTCATGTTTGACTCACTGACTGCAAGGTGTCCAGGCCTGTGGCAGCAAAACAAGTCCAATTTATCACCCCGACTGACAGTCGGTATGAGGTGTTTGTGCCGATATGCTGCCATTGGTTTTCCCCAAAGGTTGAGATATGCAATATGACCAACCATCTCAACTTAAGTCTCATCTGTCAAACGGACATTGTTCCAGAAGTCTTTTGGTTTGTATATAACTGTATGCACCATTTTGGCTGGCTTAGTATCTCCAATTGTCACCTCAAGGTGCTTTATATTATAAGTAAAGACCCTACATTTAAAAAGAGGCCATTTCTTAGATGTACTTACTTAAAAGATTATGCACCAACTAATAAATTGAATCAGTATTTGGTCGTTTCTTTCATTTGAAGATCCTCAAAAGGGATTCACAGTGTTGTTCACGGGTTCTGATTGTCAGATTACTCATTACTCGTGGTCAAGATCGTAGATGTGAGCTGCTTGCTCCTTAGACACCTTATTAGTGCTCGAAATCCTGCCTCAGTTCATATAAATGTGAGACGTCGGCGAAGCTGATTGACACCAACCAATGCCTCATGCCACTTCATTGTTCTACATGTCACCCCCAGTGTGAATTAGATTTAGCAGTTTGAAGTTCTACTCCTGGCCACAGATTTGAGCTTTGATGCATGTGCTTACCATTTTGTGGGGGCTGGATTATATTGATACTAAAGTTATACTATAAAGAATTTTACAGCAGACCAGAATTCATGATAAAGAACTTATAGTTTGTCACTTATGTTATTTGGATATTGAATATCTTGTGTTTTTCTCATTTTTTTCAGACAAACCAGAAGTTAAGATCGTGGTAGAATTTCCTCAGGGTCTGACCAGGGAAGGAGAGAACCTGGAACTGTCGTGTAAATTCAAAGGCAAACCCGAGTATGACGCAAGCAAACACACACAAACATACACATTTTAACCAGTTGAAAATAGCCATGGTGAAGCAGGTATGCCTGTCTGCTAACAGTTGCACATCAGTGTATTTACTGACATGTCATCAGTGCATTGTGGCGTGTGGATCTGTCTTTTACTGTTTTTCTTCTAACCCTGTTGAGAAGTAATGAACATAGCAGCAGTTAGCTTGAACTGACATTAAAAAGTCTCCATACATGGAAAACTCACAATCAAAGACATAATGTAAAAGTCTGTTTATTCAGTCACTTTTCTCCCTAAAAAAAGGCTGTACCGTTGAGCGGTGCTTTTAGTATTACCAATACGGTACTATGCAAAAGTCTTGAGCCACCCCTTGTTTCTTTGGGTTTCATTTCCTTAAAGGCAGACTTTCTGATAATTTTTTTAAAGTGGTTTTGAGCAATCGTTCTCCAGGCTTTCTGAAAGTCCTCCAAAGTCTTTCTTTGGATGTTGGCTGCTGGTCACTCATTTTCAATCCAGTCTTTGTACCTGACCATTTTCAGAGGATTCTTATTTTTTCTGCTAAGCCGCTCAACACTGAACAAAGGTTACGGAGTTTGACCATCATACGATTGTATTTTACACAAACAAGGTGATTCCCAGATGACTGTTTGTTGAAAACTTTGCGTATATGATAAGTGAACAACAAAAGAACAATAGGCATGCCTTAAAAAAAATATCTACAGCAGATGAAGACTATCTGAAAAAAACAGCTCAGACTTGACACAGGACCTCAGACTTGCATCTGACCCTGGCTGATCCAACACTGGAGAGCCATCAGAATAATCTCAATGGACGGGTGGCACAGCATGGCAAAGATCCCAAACACACCAATTTTCCATTTTCCTCGAAAATGTGGGGTGGCTCAAGACTTTTGCGCATTGCTGTACATAAATGAAAAACAACATTACATATGGCACATTTGTGGTACTAGAAATGTGCTCATTGCTGTATTTTTTTGTTCTGCAGGCATATTCTGTCTGTTGCATTTGTACTGACTAAAGCACTATTTACATTTTTTAATAGTTTCATTTAGATACTCACAACACTTAGGAAAGACCATGGTGTACTTTAATACCGTAAAAAAACCAACAGCGACTTGACACACAGTGTGTTTATGTACATTCTATCAAAACCCAATTCAAAGTGCTTTTGTTGCCTAAACCTAACCACAGATGGAAGTCTGGATGTGAAACCCGGTCCTTTGTGTAAGAGTCGCTTTGTACGCCCACCATCCACCAAAAACACCTCCTGCTGTCTATGTTACAATTTGTAAATGTGGCACATTGGCACACAAAAAGTCATGTTAATCTAATGCAGCCAGACAGTGCATTCAACCTAAGCATTAAAAAAAAGGAAAAACACAAAAGCACTATTAGTTTGTGATTTATTGGAGACTTTGTTGAACTATGAGAAAACATGCAAATATAGAGTCCATATTGCTATTCACAATATCATGCATTAATTTCATCTCAGGCTTCCAAGACCATTCATGGTTACGGTGCACCTTTGAAGTTATAAAAGGACATAAGTCCAAAGACTTTCCCCTTTGTAGTTAGTATAAGACCGCAAAATAAGAGTGAATGGAGAAAAGCAGGCAGAAAATATTCTGCTGGATTTGAGAACTTAAAAGCAGCAGTGGGTTTAGTTTAGGTAAAATGGCAAGGATACCATACATTTAGTTCTCCACTCTCTCATTAGCTAAACTGGCATAACTTATAAAGCCAGTGATGTGTCATTGTCTTATTGTGAGTGTAGAGTTTTTTATTCCTTTTTGATGGGTAATCAAACATTAAACTACTGCACACACATCTAAAGTATGTGTCTGTGGCTTTTTGTGTTGAGTGAGACATATACAGCAGTATATATATCTACTATACAGTAGTGTGTAAAAATGTTGAGCCAATCCTTCTTTATATTTTGCTCAGAAAATGGGAAATAGGTGCTTCGACTTATTGAAACATGTGCAAACATATATGGAACGACTGTATATAAGGTACCGTAAAAGCAGAGTCTGCACGGTTCTAATGACCTTCAGGGTCAATATTTGGTGTGACCTCCTTTATTCTTTAACATAGCCAGAACTCTCTTAGGCACCTTTCTTATCAAATCTTTAACTAGTCTTCAGGAATAGTTCTGCAGGCTTCTTGAAGGCCATTTATTCCACACTGCTTCAGTAATGTTGACGTCTGGGCTCTGGGCAAGCCAGTCCATGACTGATAGTGCTTCATGGTGTGTTTTTCTATGCAGCTTTTACTGCAGTGTGTTTGAGAACATTATCCTGAAAGAAAAAATGCTGTTGCATGATCTCCAACACCACTGGGGAAGCCTCAAACCATGACAGAGCCTCCACCGTGATTTACAAATTACTTGCCACTCACTATTCCACCTATTGGAATCGCTCCATAAGACCTGCTGGCATTGATTTTTAGTCCCGATCCTTTGTAATTATCCGTTTTCTCCCTGTTTCCATTCTGTAAGAATGGCTTCTTGACAGCCACCCTTCCACTGAGACATTTCTGATGAGGCTTCAGTGAACAGTAGATGTATCAACATAAGGGCTAGATGCGTTTCTGAGGTCCTGTGTCAGACCTTTGCAATACATTTCCATATTTTTAAGGACATGACTCTCAGATGTTTTTTGCCTGCTGTAGATAGTTTTTTTTGTTTGGTCTGTCGCTTCTTCTGTCCTCCACTTGTTCCACTGACTTTCTTAAAGATGGATTGTTCTTGGCTAATAGCTCGGCTTACTGTTGTCAGCTGTTTTTTGGCTAATAGCACCTTGTTGTTCTTAAAGATACAATTTAAAATTGGTTCTTTGCTCAATTTTCTGTTATGTTAAGTGACTTAATAATCAAAAATAATTTCTCTGAAAACACTTTCTGTGGAGATACTGTTGGTTTTGTCCATTTTTGGGGTATAGCTATGGCTAAATCCATGAGCGACGGCCATTTCTCTTTGTAGATATTAAAGGGTTCATTATAAGTTAATGAGAAACTTTATTTCCAGGTTATTATATACCAATGCAAAAACAATAATGAGTGTTCTAAGGTAATGCATTTTTGTCTAAATCTAGACTTTCCAAGTCTTCCCCATTTAGAACAACCAAGCATTTCTCAGATCCCTGAAATTTTTCTCTCGTTAGTCCCTTTAATACACTGTAATATTAACACCACCTGACTGGAATTGTTTTATGCCCTTTGTATAGGTGTCCTGGCACTGACGTGATATTTAAAGGTGTCCTGTCACGTCTGGTGATGACATTGGTAGCAGTTCTGTTGGGCCCTGTGGGTTCTGGGGTGGAGCCTGCTTGCCTTTGTACATCCTGTAGATGTTCAGTCACTCAGGATCTAATGAGTTTGAAGGACACGTCAGAACTTTGGCCTCTTGCTCATGCTTCTTGAGCTTATCTGTGGACTGTTTACAAATTGGTGGGCCACATTGTCCAGCTGATATATGCCAGTTCTACGGCAGTACTGTTATCATGTGGAGCATGCTTAGTCTGTTTTGCTCAAAATACCACCCACATGAATGCCACTACCCAACATTCAATTGTAACGAGATGATCCGCGCCATGTCCTGGCATTAAAAAAGTGACTCATGAACATTGCCTCAAAGGCTCAAACTTAGTTTTTGATGACAAGTTAGAAAATTGGTAATGCCAAATGTCACAACTCTGTGGAAGAGGAAGCCAAGAGTGGTGCATAAAGCTGACAAGCACAGTGTGTTGTTTTACTCAACACTGGTTCTAGAACCAATCTTCTCAGAGACAGCAGAGATTCCTTCTAATTAGCTGATGGAGTTCAGCTGATGGATAGAATGGCTGTGAAAGTACAGTTTCAGGAAGAAAAACTGTGACTGGAATGTGATAAGGACCTGGGTCCTGGCTAGTCTAAATACCCATTACTGGCTACATAATCACGTAATTGAATGGCTTCTATGTTCGTTTTTCAGACTTCCAAAGGGGAAATTTGAAAACTGACCTGTAATTATGAAATACATCAGAATTACTGTGTGATATTTTGAGCAGGTATTTAATTACTGCTACTTTAAAAGTGGAGGACCGAGCAGAAGGGCATTAATAATAGTGAGGGGAGTGGGTCCTAATGTCTTGCAGTTAGAATTTCAGTAGGCAGAGGGTTGAATAGACTGGGTGTTTTTTTCCCCCCTAAATGATGAGTGATAATATTCTGACGGTATCTAGGGAAAGTGTATGAGGCCGAGAGAGAGTATGTTGATGGATTTGTGACACTGGATATGCACTCATAAAGTCAATTTTGTGATTAAAGTTAAATGATTATTTGTGGTACACAGAGCTGTGAACAGAAAACAGTCCTCAACTAATTTTTCTCACCATTTCGAAAACTTACAGTGACTCAGTGCAAACAAGCCCTTTGAAATGCCTAGCCTTATCATCTGAAAGCTCCAGCTTGTTGCTCATTAGGATATTATTTCACCTGCATCGTCGGTAAACCCAGGTGTTGGTTTGTTTAGATGGCAGGTCTTTGTGATATGAGATGTAATGGAGTGCAAATGAAACCATTAGGGAGAGCAGGGTTGAGTGTAGCCCTGAGAGCCTCCGCCAGGAGACCTGCTGAACTGTTCAAATATCAATAAATTGTAGTTGGTGCTGTTGAAATCTATCAAATTAGTATGTTGACAAGCTAGTTCAAATTTGAACAGAACACAATCATGAGATGAAGATGCTGTTATGAAAATTACATTGCAAACAGCAATGTGACCAACTTGCAGGTGCTTCTTTTGTTCAAATTCAAAGGTAAATGGCAGCCTTGGAAAAAGGCCCACGCCATGACAACTCAATGGTTTCTAGAATCTGCAGACTTGAAAAGTAGCTGAGGTGTTGAATTCACAACATTTTGTATTGGATTTAAATTCCAACCAAGCTTTCATTGACAAAGCTTGTTTTTGCCGTTTATGTTTGTCACGCCCCACTAACGTCAGCCAGTGTATTCATGAAGACACACATATAAATCTCGTGTTACTGACAAATGGTACCTAATAATTGTGTAAGTGACAAATGGGGCCTGTGTGCCTGGGAGCGTACTGAGCAAAAAGTGAATTGCGCTGCAATAGAGGGTTAAAAAGTTTCAGAGGATGTTGCATTAACGCTGTGGGGGGGCGTGGTAGTGGGACGGCTGCGGGAGAAACCAATGCACCGGAGCTGCATCGGCTCATCACGCCGCCCTGCATAAATAGTCCTTGGTCCTGAGTGTGTGGTTGTTGTTGTTGGTGGTGATGTTTGCGGCTGGCAGCGGGATAACTGCAGCCGTTGAGTGTGTACAACAACCGTTAATAAAGTATGCTGCAACGCGTGTTCACGTCCTGTGGTCTGCCGCCGTCGTTGTTTACAAACGCGTTAACGCCAAGTAACCCCTCACATGTTTTCTTCAACACAGCCTGAACTCTCTTAGGCAAGCTTACTTGAAATTTATTTAGGCAGTCGTCAGGTATGCCTTTACTATGTTGCCAGTGCATTTGGCATCACAGTCATGTTAAAAAAATGAAGCTACTGCCAATCAGACACTCTCCAGATGTTACCGTGTGGTAGATCAAAATCCAACAGTACTTTTCTGCATTCGTAATTCATAAGAGCCTCCAGAGTGATTGACAGATGACTCAGTGCACCCACTGTTGCACCTCTCTCCTGACCTCCTCTGTACATACTGATGACAATTTGAACCCAAATGATACCTGTTGCCACTGATTTTTGGTTTGAAAGAGTGGAGAGCTATTGCTCAAGACCACTTTAAAAAAAATGACATGAATGTCGAGTTTGTTGGAAGCAAAATACAAGAAAACGAGTGGTGACTCTTGACAGCGCATCTTTGTGCGCTAAACCCCCGTAGGCACCTTCACATTTGCCTACATAGGCAGCTCTAATACATTTCATCATAGATGACTTTATGAGTGTGACATCAACAGTTCAACTCTGTAGAGCTGCAGAGGGGGGCAGGTTCAGCCAATGCCAGCATTAAATTGGCCCACAGATTTAAACCTTAGTCGTAATCCAGCCTTGACCGTGAATCAAAGTTAGAAGCAATCTTGAACTGTCTTCACTTTAGACTTTCCCATCTGAGGCTCAAAAACTCAGTAGGAAACTCTGAAAGTTAGAAGTACAGAACAGGCAAACACACACACGCATAGATCAAAACAGTGTGCACTCCTCAATGCCCCTCCCTTCCACCCCGATCCCTCACCCCCCCCTGCAGTTTTCATACTTGGCATAGAGACAAGCTCACTACCCGTATTCATTTTATAAAGATGAAAACACAATCAATACAGTGAGCCGGGAATTGGAAGTCATTTTCATTAGAGCTGCTGAGAGTTGTGCAGTCATTACCAGCAGATAGCACAGGGGGCCCCGACTGCAGGCAGCCATTTGTATTCTAGACGCCTGCCCTTCCTCTCTCCTTGCAACCCCATCTTACCTCTTCCGTCTATCTATACCTCCTTTCCTCGATTCACTTTTCCCTCCTCACAACATCCGATGCACCTATGGAAACATTTTCTTTTAGGTTATGTTTCCAAATCCATCTGAGAAAACGACTCGTGTTTTGAAATCTTTTTTTTTTTCTTCTTTGTTTTTTATTCACATTTCAGTTCACCTACAGAACAGTCGAAGCAGATACGGACCTCTCGCTTTCAAGCCATCCACCACAGCCATTAAAAACACTCGTGGTTTGTTTGTTTGTTTTGCAAATGAGCTTCGGCAGCTATTTCATATTTTCTTTTTTCCTGGATTTTTGCGCCTCATCCCCCCCACCCCACCCCCCCTTCCCATTTGCTTGCTCCCTTCACACCAAATGTTTTCAAATGGAGGGAAACAAGTTAAAACACCACAACAAAATGCAACAAGAGAGACCATCAGCACATGCTCAGGGGAAATAACAGGAGCTGGCAATGGCCATTGAAAGTTCCAGCAGCAAAATAGAGGTGTTTTGTCTTTTTCTTTTCTCTTCACCCTCTGTGACTCTGGGCACTTTGAGCTCATTGTCATAAAAATGGAATCTGTCACCCTGCTATAAACCTCAGTCAAGGTAGAAAAGAGAACAAAGAAAGACGCTTGGTAGGCAGCCACCTACAGAGCTTCTCTAAGTACACAAGCATGAAAAGCCTGCAATTTCGAGACAAGGCTGGTGCACGGTTATTGTTACTTTTAGCTGTATGCAAAGGTTCAGATGTCATTTCAATATGTCTCGGTTTGTAATTGTCTGAACTGCCATTGTTTAACATTATTTGTTGTTGATTTATAAAAAAAAGACAAAAAAATATATAGCTGTGTTAGTTATTGTCAGAGAGATGGTAATCTGTTACCACATGTGGGTAAAGTTGTTCAAAGGACCTGTAAATATATGTGTACTGTAGAACAATCATATATTAAAGTGTTTTTACTGATTGAATCAATTTGCTAAACTGTAAACAGGATTGAAATAAAAAGGCAAGCGTGACATAATTAAACTTAGGTCTTTTTTTCCCCCCCATGAAATCTTAGCAGTCAGAGTATCGCAGTGTACCTCAAACATACTGCCATTTGTAAAACAAAACCAATTGACCTTGGGGAAAATAAAGAAACAAAGAATGGCGGCTTGATCGCTGTTACTGTGATACTGACTGCACCGTGAAAAAGGCACCTGAGCTTGAACAAAACATGCAAACAATTACGCAACAGTTGATGACTGATGTCAGGTGCAGAGGGTTGTTTAACCTGTTAACTTTTTATATAGCCCAAAGCACAACTCAAAATACAGACCTATAAAATCCTCACAATCCTCACTGGCCTCACAAACCCTACTGATTTTGTGTGTGTGTGTGTGTGTGTCTATGTGTATTACATGACCTTTACTCTAGGGCCAGTCCTTAATCATTAGTTGGCCATCAACATTGGTAGATTGGCAGGAGATTTATTACATGCATATTGCCCAAATATGAAACCTGTAGAGTTTACATTAAAATGGTAATATAACTTTGGTACCGTTGCCTGTGCTTGCTGAACTGTCACTGAGGTTCTGTCTTCAATATTACACAGACTCTATAATATATGGGCTTTACATTACAGTGTAAAATGATAAAATAATTATTATTTTACAATGTATTCATTGTTAATATGAATCCCATTAATTTTAAACAAGGTATGCAGTATTAAATATATAGAATATAGAAAACGTAAAAGGTATCACTCGTGCTAAGAGCGCTGATATAGGGGATCAATAAGAGATGTGAAAGACTGTTCCAAGACTGGCTGATGAAGAACAATGTGATCTTACTCGTGTGATTTCTGGTGTTCTAATTTCAGGCCACAGCGGGTGAACTGGTTGAAGGTGGATGACGATGTACCGTCCCATGCAGTTATCACCGGCGCCGATCTTTACATTGAAAATCTAAACAAGTCCTACAATGGAACCTACCGTTGTGTGGCATCCAACTCAATTGGAGAGGCTTACGATGACTACACCCTCTATGTCTATGGTATGTTCAACTCACACTGAGCCACTAATATTTTATTATCTCTTACTGAACAAACTTCCAGGTCTTTTCCTTTACTTTTTTTCTTCAGAGGAACAGTTCTAATAAAGTATGAATTGTTGCTTCCTTCTACTCTTCTCTGAGCTATATTAACATTTAAAGATCTTCAAACCTTTGGGCTTTTTGAAGAAGTTTTAGGAGAGTGAACATAAACAGCAGAATAATTTATTTGTAGAGTGATGAATGATTTTTAACACTGGTGCTCATTACTAGCTCTTGAAGAATACTGAATACTCTACTGGCATAATCCAGAGTATGCAGGTCGACTTTTAAATACGATCTCTGTTTTAATAAAGCGTACATATATAGACTTATTATATTTATATTAACAGCTTGTCACTGTACTCTATTCACTTTGTTAACCTAACTGCCATGCACCTTCATGTAGGAGATACATTGCAAAAACATTTGGTCTCTAATAAGCCTTTAAATGCATGATTATTGTTGTTGAAACAGGATTGTTGTTCATCTCACCTGTGCCTCAGTAACACACCTGTGCTCAAGCCGCTACGTAAGATGTTGCTTCTCTTTTGTTTACAGAAAACACAAAGCTCTTGTCCGCACAATTGAGTCTATGTATTTTGACTGGCTATTTTAATTAGACACATTTCTGCATCCGCACATCTTACGTTTTACAAACTAATTCTTGTGACATCTCTTGAAATTTAAATACTTTGCTGCAAAAATGTAATTACAACTATCAGAAAGAAATGTAGTTTAGGTTTGACTGGTCGACTGAAGAAATATAATTTAATAGTTAAACTCTAAAGTAAGAAAAAAAAAATCACATTTATTTGATGCCTTTACAAATATTAAGCTCACTGGGCGGTGTGGATTAGTTCCAAACTTCTGAATTTATTTCTGAACGTAATAAACCAAAGTTCTTGAAGACCCTAGAAGCGTACTAGAAGGTGGTCGGCAATTGGAGAAAACAATAATGGCTGCAATTCCCTTCACTGTGTGGTTTGATCTAGAAGTAAACATCACTACATCTGCTCCATTGAGTTATTGCATTTCATTTTTAATATACTGGTCCTTAGACCACAGAGGATTATTACATCCTAATATAACTTAAGTGAGTTTCATATATGTGCCTTACAATTTGCCTTAAATGGCTTTATGATCTCTACAACACATACCACAATAATACAGGTAAGGAAGAATTACTTTATACATGATGCAAAGTATCCCCTCAGCATGCTGCCTGTATGTAGGAGTTGCTTGAGGGTGCTCAACCTGTGGACTCTGTTGTCCTACTGATAGACTGATAGTGTGCTCAACGACAGTTAGACCTGGAGGGGTATGACTCTGAGGCATGGCCTGCCAGATCTGAACTCGAACAGTGTTCTGTTACTCAACTTCTGTGCAAACCACAGTTTGTCCATTAAAAAAACACAATTTTTGAACATAAGCGTGTCCATAAGGTCAAATGACTCCAGGGCACCCTAGGTCGATGATCGATTTTATAATCATATCATCAGATCTGCAGCCATATGTTCTGGGGATGCTGAGGCACACCTGAGTTGCTTAAACGTATGCTAGTAGTCCCCATCCGTGACATCGTCAACTCCTACATCCAGCAGAAGTTCGACAGCATTCCCAGGGAGATTGAGGGAGGTCGCTTAGGCAGTTAAACAACTCCTTGGTGGCAGGGCCCCTGGGGTTGAGGTTCATCCTGAGTTCCTGAAGGCTCTGGGTGTTGTAGGGTTGTCTTGGTTGACACGCCTCCACAATGCAACTTGGAGATCAGGGTAGGTACCTCTTTAAGAAGGGGGACCAGAAGGTGTGCTCCAACTATAGGGGGACCACACTCCTCAGTCTCGTAGCAACGTGCCAGACATCTTTTGCTACAAGGTCATTCAATCCTTATATAACCAGTGCAAGAGCTTGGTCTGCATAGCCAGCAATAAGTTGGACTAAATCCCGGTGGGTGTTGGACCCCAGCAGGGCTGCTCTTTGTCTCCAATTCTATTCATAATTTTTATGGACAGAATTTTTAGGCATAGCCAAGTGGTGAAAGGCTTGGCTCAGCACCTCCATGTCTGAAGCCATGGTCCTCAGGAAGGAAAAGGATGGAGTGCCTACTACAGGTCAGGGACGAGTTACTGCTACCAAGTGGAGGAGTTTTAGTGTGTTGTTCACGAGTGAGTGGAAAGGGAAGCAGGAGATCAACAAACAGATTGCCATGTGACGCGGATGCTGTACCGAGCCGCGGTGGTCAGGATGGAGCTGAGTGTAAAAGCGCAGCTCTCGATGTCCCTACCCATACCTATGATCACGAGTTTTGGGTAGTGACCAAAAGAACAAAATTGCGAATGCAGCCTTCCTTCAGCTCCGAAGGAAGGCTGGCCTCACCCTTAGAGATAGAGTGAAGAGTTTGGGCAACCAGGAGGAGCTCAGAGTAGAGCTGCTACTTGTGGTGGTTTGGGCATCTAATAAGGATGCTTCCTGGGCAGTGTTCTGGGCATGTCCCACCAGAAGGAGGTCACGGGGCACACCCAGGAGATGCTGGAGATATTATCTCTCAGCTGGCCTCGTGTTCCCCCGGACAAGGATGAGAGGGTGGCTGGGGAGAGGGAGGTCTGGGCTTCTCTGCTTAGAAGAAAATGGATGGATGTATGGATATGATGCAAAGTGTATACGGCTATATGCTATCTTGTCCTGTCCACACACCTGGGGTTATACCACAACAGCTTCAGCCTACTTGTGCCAGTTTTACTCAGTTCTATTGCTTCCATGTTGGTTCCCTTCTTTTTCTGTATGTATTTCTGTCATTCTCATAAACATATTCTCAACATGTTTTTGTATTGTTGATACCAGTAACATTTTATCCCCAAGCAAGGCATTATACTCTAATGCGCTCATTTTCCCTGACCAAAATTACTTCACTGTCCCTTTTGGTAGACCCTGAGCATGCAGAGAAATAATTTGGCTGCTATTGTCAGATGAAATTAGCAGAGTGGAAATGCTTGTTTTTTTTATGTGGGGTGTGGGGTGTGAAATACAAGTTCAGTGCCTGATGGACACCAGCTGAAAAGATGTTATTTACAGCAGAGCGAGCTGCTGTGCTAATGATGAGTACACTAAAACAAGAGAGGTACCATTGCAGACCAGGAAATGGCTCACTGCCACTGCTGTGTTATACTTATTACTTATTATGCTAGCGGTGTCTTTTCCAGAACTATTTTTTTTCTCTTTTTTTCCCCAAAGATAACATAAAATCACTGCTACCTAACTATAGATGTGGTAAGTTATTTTTATTGATACATATTTTAATATGAAGGAGCTCTCTGATCCATCTTAAACTATTGTGCTCTCTGCGTTGAAATTTGTTATAAAATTTGTTATAAAATATAAAAATTATATATATAGGTCACAATTTAGCTTTTTACTACAGTAATCAAATGCATTCCTGGCCTACAAAAACTGTAGTGTGATTAAAGTAATAGTGTTATTTTGCAACAATGTAACATTGTTACTTTGTAACATGGGCACTTACCCCAAAAAGTGCCTGTATGTGCATGTAGATGTGTTTGTACTCAATTACAACACAGATAAAAGCATCGGTAGCAGTAAAAGTTTACCTTAAACCCGTGTTCTCTGTATCAGCAGCAAAATTCATAAATCACAATTTTGCATTCAGTATAAATTTTGTCTTATTTATTGCTGGCATTTTGTGCCTCTCTCTCACTAGTCCTAACCAACAAAACCCCATGGTGAGGGATGCAAGTCGGCCTCTCTTATCCACCCACACTCCCCCTGGTGAGAGAAACACAAAGATAATCATGGTGCAACATGTAGGCAACTAAAAGCCTTACACACACACACACACACACACACGCACAAAAGACATCCGCCATTAAAACCAGAGAAGACCTCCATCCTTTTAGAGCTAGTCTTTTGATGACTTTGATGTGTCCGTGGGTCCCACACTCCTAATGCCTACAGTAATTCAGCAGCCAATCGTGCCAAACATTCGCCTTGCTAATGGGAAGACAGGATGTTGTGGTAAAGCTGTCAGAAGCTGATTCTCACATTATGTTTCAGAGCTCCTTCCAACACACATATGCACACACACACACACACACGCACACACACCGCAAGCATGCCACCTGCTGCTCCAGCACTATCAGCACCATGAAAGCGTCTCTGCAGTCAACCTTTTACGTCAGCAGTAGCTTTAAGAAGGGCATGGCTCTGCACAAAAACATGACCCCTATAGGCAATAAACTGCTTGAGTGAGTCACACTGACCTCAGTTTTGTTCTCGTGTTTGTGTTTCGTTGAGATAAAAATGAGCTCTGATGCATATGCCCATTTAATTTGGCTCGTTTGGGTTGGTGTGATAGCTGCCAGTCACACTGCGAGAGCTGTCAGTTAAACTAAATACGTGGATCGTGACTACGTGAAGAATAGCATTCCACACAGAATCCCACTGCTTGCTGCCAGACTCATTGCAAGATTCGATTTCTGGTACAGAAAAATAGACCAATCATTAAATTTCATAGTTATTTCATAGATATTATTTTTTTATAGCAATTCAAAATCTAGATTACTTTAAAAATTATTAACTGGCTGTTAGTTGTTACGGCTATAATTTACAGTATAACAGGATATTATAGGCTTATAGTGAAAATTACAAGTCAAGGAAGGCTTCTGAGCAAAAATGTTTCTGGTGAAGTTTGTGTCTTGCTCTTCTCTGCTTTTTAAACACTATCCCAGGAAATGTTAGTAAAATATGTAAATTATAGCAAACTATTCACACATTGTAGAAATTATTTAATATTATGTGTACCAGTGTGATTTGTGAAGTCCTGTTAACCTAATGTCAGACAGAATGTTCTTATTGTTACACTACACTTCCAACTTACAGTCACCGGGCACTTTATTAGGTACAACTTGCTAGTACAGCATTCTAGCCCTTTTGCCTTCAGGACTGTCTTACTTGTTCATGGCACAGATCCAACAAGGTGCTGGAAACATTCCTCAGAGATGTTTCTCCATATACCGTAGATATTCCAATAGTAGCCCCGGCGTTTATTCAAAAAATTATTCGGACGGCCCGGCGTTTAAAAGAGACTGTCGGTTGTTGGAGACCGGCTCAGACAGAATGGTGACGGGTAAACGGAGTTCATTTGGCAGTAAAATACGGTATGGTACCGTATTTTACGGCCACAAAATGTAGGCAACGACAGCGGATGAACATTTCAGGATTTAATAAAATTATCAGTATAGCAGTACGGTGTTATTAAAGTAGTATACGGCATTTCCGTAATCATGAAAAACAGCTACGGTAGGCGTTTTTCCAATGATGCCACCAACACTGGCCTGCTACCAGTCCGAACCAGTCCAAAAGTCCCCTGCAGAACGTAAGGAAATGCAATGAGCTCCAAACTTTTGCATACCGTATACGTATACATTAAGACATATATGTATACATTTGCCGTATGATTTACTGCAGGAGGGTGGTAGCCCCGATTGTACGAAAAGAGTAGTAGCGTACGGAACAGGGTCATTGGAGATCGGCGTTTACTACAGACTGGCGCTTAAAGGAGACCGGCGTCTTTTTGTCATGACATGTTTTCAAACCCGACATTTATTAGAAACGGGCGTCAATAAGAGACAGGCCACTACTAGAAGATTTATGGTAGATGTCATAGCATCACACTGTTGGCTGCAAATCCATCATGCAAATCTCCCATTCCACCACATCCCAAAGCTGCTCTGTTGGATTGAAATGTGATGACTGTGGAAGCCATGTGAGATTTAAGAATCCAATCTGAGATTTGAGTTTTGTGACAAAGTACTTTATCCGGTTGGATGCAGCCATCAGACAGTGGTCATAAAAGGATGGACATGGCGAGCAACAATACTCAGGTAGACTGTGGAATTCAAATGATGTTCAGCTGGTGCTAAGAGCTCCGCAGTGTGCCAAGAAAACATCCCACACACCGTTACACCAGGAGCAGCACCTACAAGGGGATGAATGCATGTTTCCATGTTTTCTCAGGCCGAATTCTGACTCTACCATTCGAGTGTCGCAGAACTGAAGGTTCACTAGACCAGGCATCTTTTTTTAATCTATGTCACTAACAATCAAATGACTTAGTCAGTTGGTTAACTGACTTTTTATTTATTATTTGAACTCTGTTAGATTTTATTGTATTTGATTTTTGTATTCTTTCATTTATTGTTGTATACGTGTTGGTGTTGTCTGTGCTTGAGTAACTTCTGTAATTATTTGCTGCTGACTATCTTGGCCAGGTCTCCCTTGGAAAAGAGGTTATTAATCTCAATGGGATCTTCCTGGTTAAATAAAGGTTAATAAATAAATAAACAAATAAATAAACCATGTCTTTCCCATTCTGATGCTCAGTTTGAACTTCAGCACTTAGATATTTGCTGATTAAATATTCATGTTAATGAGCAGTTAAACAGGTGTAATTAAAAAAGAAACTGGCCAGTGTGTGTGCATTGCGTCCAACCTTACTGACTGGAGATTGGATTTTCCCAGACAAATTAACAGAAGCGAAAATACCAAATTTAATTTAACCTCATTTCTGCTGGGATTTTAAAAGTAAAGCAGAGCAAAGTCACAGCAGTTCAGCATGTTTTCCATTTATCATTCAGCTTTGCCTGGAATAACGAAAAGACGTTGGCACTAGCTGTTTAAAAAAGCTCTTAACAACATCTTCACCAAAAAAATGGGGTCAATATAATGAATACAGTTAGTTATACCTCTATAATGTCTTTGTTACACAATAAGTGTAGTATAAGAGCAGTATGGGCTGCTTGTAAGTCCCCAGTCCCCTCCATGGGATCCTAGTGTAGCTTTTGAATGAAGAAGCAACAATATGTTCTTTTATTCCTTGGCATAGACCAAATGACCTGGTTTACATGTGTGAACGCACACTTGTGCTGGCAGGGCAGATTAAAGAGTTCCGTTAAATAAGTAAATACATGCTAATTGTTAGCTACCATATGTTGCCTCTGGGCTATTTCATTAAGGTCCAGTATATCATGAGATCCCACATATATATGCAGAGTAATGAAGATGAAGGAAGTAATACTAAGCCAAAAAATAGAAACAACTGTAAACTAATTACCAGCGTTATTGCTTTAGAATATCCAGCAATGCACAAGGAGATGTCATGAAAAAAACACACCAATTTTATTAAATGACTTCCATAAAATGAAAATTCTCAGCCACTCTGTCAACCTAGGGCCTTAAAGCACACACATTACAGCTCTGTTACTCGCAGCCATGTAAAGTCTTCATTGGACCGCCACCATCATTACTCCCTGTGCTCTGCAGCCAAAACAAATACAGCCATATAGCCGGCATCTCCTCTAATGCATTTGAGTCCTAAATATTGTGACCCTAAGTGATGGAGAGCACCATGAGACTGGCTGACACTAACAATGTTAACAGTGAAGAAAGCAGTCTGTATTGCTCCGACTCTCACTGCCTCTCATACTTCACAGGGTAAGAAAACACAACCATCAGGGTTTTCCTTTCACAGTCGAGTGAGACCCAACGCCGAGGGGTTTTAAGTTGTTTACAGACTGCCGCTTACCCAATAACTGAGTTCTCTTCTTCTCTGCTACTTCACCAGCACTGGATTTTATTGCACACTAGCAGAATGTTTAGTGACCCTGTTGCTCTCAGTCATCCTTCTACTTGCTTTACACTTCTTCTCCTTCAAATTGCATGGCAGTTTTTCCCCACAAATCACCGTTATCTCTTAGAGTCGCATCCAACACGCCTTGAAGAGTGTCCCAAAACACCTCGTTCAAGCTGCCTGTGCTCTTAGTTGCTTAAATTGCACTTGAGTGGAAGTGAAATTGCAGATGTAAAATGTTCTGAGGAGGAAAAGTAATTCATCACTTCCAAAACAAATTTGCATGGACTTCATGTTTTAAATCCCTTCTGTCTGTTATTAAGACATAACAAGATATATGAGAAGCAATATTTTAGATGTTTCTTTAAAATTTATCACCACGGGCAAAATGGATTGTGTCTTAGTGGCTTTCGCTCTTTAATTACAATTACACAAAGTTTCACATGGACAAGGCTGTCAGGTGCCCATTGCATTAATGAAGACCAAAATGTATTTGTGTGTGTTTTGTACATATTCTCAAAGTAGAGAGCAGCTTTTTCACTTCTTGTCTCTGAAAGAAAGAATCTCAACTCTGAATTAGTTGTTCACTGAACTCAACAACAACATACTTTCAAGAATTGCTGTTGCTGCTTCATTAATGAATTTTATATGTTTCGTAAGTTCTCTGAGGAAGTGGAAATCAAACGTTACAGCTCAAAAAGATACAATAGGCTCTATACACACTTACAACTTTGGACTCTGAAGAAAAGACAATTTAACAGTTATGAAAAGAACCAAGAACAAGAGGGCATGAAAGAAAGAAAAGGGCTCTAACTGGATTACCTAAGAAGACAACAAATCAATGATGCATTTGTGCAATGTTTTAGGAAAACAGAGGCAAAAGAATGCGAGTAATTGGAGAAAGCATCACACAAGGCCACATCTACAACGTTGTTCAGCTGTTAGAATCAGGTTAGAAATTTCTGAATTTAGTTTGGAAAATTTTAAAGGTTTTACCTGTTGATCTACTTTCCTGCTCTCGCCTATGGCCAAGAGGTCTGAGTAGTAACCGAAAGAATGAGATCACCGATGCAGGTGGTGAAAATGAGCTTCCTCTGAGGAGAAGGCGTAGAACTTCTACCTCTACATCAACAGGGACCAGCTCAGGTGGTTTTGCCATTTGACACATGTGCCTTGTAGGTGAGATCTTTTCCTACCAGGTGGAGGCCCCAAAGCAGGACCCAGCATACGCTGCAGAAATTACAATTTCATGTCTATCTTGGGAACCAAGTGGTTCCCACAGATGAGCTACAGGAAGATGGGGAAAGGGAGGGTCTGGAGATTTAGACTGTTGTCCCCGGGACCCAGATAAATGGAAAAACAGTGAAGTACACTGTAGTAGTACAGTATGCTATAAACTAGTCAGTGATTTTCCACAGTTGTCTGTAGCTCAGGAGGTAGCACAGGTCCTCTATTAATTGGAAGGTTGCTGGTTTGATCCCTGGCTGCTTGGCATGTATCCTTGTGCAAGATCCTAACCCCAAGTTGCTTTCTGATGGGTGTGAATGTTAGCTAAAAAAGTGCTTAAGTTAAAAATAAAAAGTACTTGTATAAATGGGTGAATAAGGCATGTTGTAAAAAGTGCTTAGAGTAGAAAAATAATTTAGGAACCAGTCCATTTACTTGGGAAAGATTGGTTTAATAAATTTGAAATAACAGTGTTGAGTGATGAAATAATGGGAAGCAAGTAGGAATCAACCGAAGTAATGGATTAAGTAGTTAGGAGTTAGATTAAGTCATAAATAAAAATAAAAAATAAGTTGCTGCCTAAAAGTAATGGATAAATGGTTAAAAGACATGAACAAATATTTGATACACTAATAATGAGTTTTTTAGATTTTTGTGAGGCTAAAAGTAACAAATAATTATAGATGTGATTAGTAACTGCTTTAAATAAAACCCGAAATTGTTTCCTAAAATATTAGAAACTTTTGAGGTGTAGTTAACAAACATTTCTAATATTTAGTAATAACAAATTGGCGGTCCAGGAAACTATGATGGGTAGCACCACTGCAGAGTTTATCACTGATTGAATGTTTGACTTTCCAATTGTATAAAAAGGGCATTTGATAGCATTTAAAGCAGTTTAACATCAAATCAAACGAACTAATTTGGCACATAGTGTGTGATGTCAGTAAAAAGGTACTTGAGCTCATCTGCAAAAAAAAAAACAGGTTAGGAATTACAAATACTCCAGTGTTTGAATAGAATACGTCTATATGAATGGTGGTACATAAATTTAAATCAAACCATTCTCATTATGTAAAAACAGTGTTGTCGTTTTATGAAAATCATTCCAAATTTAAATTGTTTTTGCTCTCTACTATCAATCAGTCTTTGCCGCAGCTATTTCTTTCCCCCAATTTCTCATTGGTTGGTGTTGTTATTGTGCAAATATAGGGTTCCTGTCTCATCTGGTGCTCACACTGAGTTCTTTAACTCACTGGCTTTAGCAGGAATGATTCCTGTCAGGCTGTGTCTCAGGGCTTCCTGCAGTCCTGCTCCTTTCGTTCAAACCAGAAACACTGATTCATAAGCCTCATCAGTAAACAAGGCCCGGTGACTCAGCGGGAGGAAAAACACATTCAGCCTGTCACATTTGAAAGTCAATGAGCTCCAGCATTCTTTGATACATTGCACCAGCTAGCCACCAATAAGGAGAGATGTAGTGTACGTTCAGACAGTCTCGCCAGTGTTCCTTTGAATCTTTTTTGTAATGCTAAGTTTTTAATGAGTTGTTGACACTGATGATCCCAAACATCTGCTGGACCCTCACAGTTCATGATGGGATAAAACCAATTAGACAGCACCACCCTCGAGCTGGAGTTTGTTGGCTCTCAAGCATGTGTGAAACTCATCAGTTCAAGCTTTGCATGCCAGCCGACTTCCCAATGGATCATTTCTCTCTCCCTTTGTCTGCTCATTGGTCTGGTACAGTCTTTTGTATTGTCAAGGTTGTCGTTAAATAACACGACTGTGGATAGATTAAAACTCTAACATACATCAATAGAGTTCCAATGCTAATCCAGATTACCTGGAGGCCTCAATTTGAATTGTCAATTTTTGCTTCAGGAGGAGTTCCGAGGGGCTGCTTTGTATTTGAAATGCTTGATTCACTTTTAATTGAGTGCATGAAACAGATACTTTTGAAACGAACAACTGTGATTCTTATGAACTTGCTACGAACAGCTTCTGCCCTCAGGGAGGATTCCTTTTGTATAATAAACAACCTCTGTACCCTTACGGAAGACATCAGAAACAGCAGGGTAATGTTTATTATCATTTTAATGTATCTTTGGAATATAAGCTTTTTTAATTCAGGCTCATTTTATAGTAAAAAAAAATATACGAGATCAAACATTAGACTTTGAACATTCAGTTCTGGAAATGTGATTTACTCAGCTGGAAAGTTACCATTGTTGTAAACCCTAATGCAACTTTTTAATACAACATATCTTTTTTTTTTTTTTTTACACAGTATGTGGCTTTTTGAAATACTAATACAAATCAATACTTTTCTGGAACTATTTTCATAAAAATACAGAAAACCCAATAAATGGACTAATTATTACATTCTGTGTATCGAAGTTGGCCTCTCTGTCCGTTATGGAAATCTGTACACGACCTATACAGCATTGTGCAAAAGTCTTGAGTCACCGCTCATTTGTTGATATTTTGTTAAATCAACAGAGCCACACTTTTTTAATATAATTTTTTAAATGGTCTTGAGCACAGGTTTCTAAAAGTCTTTCAAAGTTTTGCTTTGGACATTAGTTGCTGTTTCATTGATTTTCTGTCCAGGTGTTCTACCTGATCATTTGCAGAGAGAAGACTTTTGTCTGTTAAGTCACTTAACACTGCTCTAAGACTCATGTAAGTATTAAAAAGGCACATAAGGAATGAATCAGTGTTTAGTCTACATATAACAAATAGCAAAAAAAAATGATTTAGACACTTTGTTACCAGCAGCTTGTTGTAAAAAATAAAGTTAACAAAACACAATCTGTTCCCATTTGCTTTGTTTAATTTTTGAAAAATGGCAATGATATCACAGTTTGACGGGCATAAAATAATATTTTTGCACCAGCAAGATGATTCCCAAAGACTTGTTGGCAGAAAATTTCTCATAATGAAGAGGTATCTGATCTAAAACGTTATCTTTAGCAGATGAACAGTATCTGAAAGCTCTGTCCTTAAGAAAAAGAAATCATCAAAGACCTGAGAGATGGATCTTGTCCTTCAGCTTATCTGTCAGCTGTTCACCGAAGCCTCATTAGAAGTGGTCTCAGTGGAACGGTGGCTGTTACAAAACCATTATTAATGATGGGAAATGGAGAGAAAGGGATGACGTGTGCCAAATTTCACAAAAAACTGGACTGAAAGTCTGTGGCAACAGGTTTTATGGAGAGCTGATTCTGAATTTGATTTTTTTTGTTAAGTCCATGTCTCCATGTAGCATCATCTTTAAAGCATGCCGGTGATCCAAAACACAAAGCCAATGCAGGAAAGCTGCACACAGTTGACGGGACACTATCTGGTCCCCAAAAATGATTGAAACAATGTATGATCATCTGCACAGAGAACACAACAAAAGGCAGCCAACATCCAAAGAAGAGCTTCTGGAAGCCCGGAGAACTATTCCTAAAAACTATTTAAAGAAATGACAAAGTTTCCCTCAGAGACTTGAGGCAGTGTTGAAGAATAAAGGCAGCCATAGCAAATATTAACTCTCAAAGTGGTTAGGTCTGTACGAACTCTGCTTGTGCCTTCAAGCCGCCTTCTGTTCTTCAAAATATCAAAAACAAGTGTTGGCTCAATACTTTTGCACAGTTCTGCATGTTGGTTTATTATCATCAGTAGCTTTGACAAGAACTGGTCTGTTTCTTTGTCAGTATTCAGTTTCCTGTCATTTATCTAGTACACAACTGTGGCCGAAGCCCATGTGTTCATGATGGGAAATACTAAACCCTAAAATGGGACGCAAAGCAGTACATACAGTTACCAGTTGCAACGGTGTGTTTTTATTTACAGCAAATTAAAAGTCAATTAAAAGAGTAAGAACGTGTACTTGTTTTACAGTTTTCAGTTGCAGTACGATCTCTATGTAAGAACATATCAAGTGCAGCATTTTGCCAAAGATAAACATGAGCTTACTTTTAAAACAGAATTTATAAAAATAAATAAGTGTAATTTATTTCAATAAATATCATTATAGCA